>CAMOHE010051786.1:2281-13352 GCA_946598075.1 Artocarpus hirsutus | reverse complement strand
CCATTTTTAATGAATGTATGACATAAACACAATATGAAGTGAGCACATCGAGACCGCGGCGTCATCACCTACAAATTAAGGTTAAGTAAGCTTATTAAGGTAAGTACATTCTCACCTGCAACATGATGAATTTATGAAAAGTTTAAAATCTATGTTCATGATGGTTTTATGATAATTTCTGATGATGATTATACATGAAGTATTATTATGGAAGTTTTTAAGGTATGAAAGTTTATGCATGTTCTTATGATAATATTTTTCAAAGCATGAAAGTATAAATGTGTATATATGTATCACCTAAATAAGTGTTGCACACCCAATGATATGTTAAGTTATGATGTGATGTCATGTTTGACTTAGGATTAGCTACTCATCTCCTCTCATGACAGCGTGCCTATGATGATAATGTATATGGTGCAACATTTGGGCCCTTAAGATAAAATGAATAAAGTTTTAATATGGTCAATGTAACGAAAGATATGTTCCTATGAAAATGTGCCTAGTGCACTATTATGATGATGATGATGATGTTCATAAAACGTTTCAAGTTGTGAGATGTAAATGTACTTATTAAGTATTAGCTTATTCAATTTTTATATCATGTTGTAGATAAGGGTAAGAAGGTTATGGATTAGACGGAGGGCATGGAAAGGCGTGTAAGCTAAGGACGATGAATTGCAAACGGAAGACACCAAGAAAAGAAGTTTTAAAACTTTGGAACTATGTTTATTTTTATGTTTTTATTTCTGAGTATATTTATTGTTACCGCACCTTGAAGTTTTGGAACTTGTTTAAAAAAAATTAATTTCTAATTTTTAAGAGTTCAGCCTGCCAACTATTATTGGTCGAACTGCCGATGGATGGATCGGCCTATCGATTACCCTGTATCAACCTTCCAATCTTATCAAATTTTGAAACATGTTTTGCAAAGCCTCGGGCAGCCTGCCGATGGTTGAATATCAGCCTGTCGATCGAGTCCGACCTGCCGAAGTCTTAAGTTTGGCCTGCCGAAGTGTGTATGCAGATTTTATTAATGTTTTTTTTAAAAAAAAATTAATTCAATTTACAATAGTTTTGGCATACTGTTTAAAGGATGAACAAGTAAATTATTATTATAAAAATGGATTAAGTTATCGTATAATGATTAAGTTAAAAAAATGTATGCATGGATCTTGGGTATGTTTTCCAATTTATGTTTTCTATTATCTTATAAAATAGTTTATCCTAGAATAAAAGTATTTAATAAATGAATGTAACGACATATGTGACGTCCGTAAAGGGGGAGTTTCAAGGTTGAGCTCCAATAATGGGGTCGAGTTCCTAGACCGAGGTAAGGATCAGTGGGCTGGAGTTGAGATTGAGATCAGGATCAGGTTTTAGAGCCAGGATTGGGTTCCTGAGTGGGGGTCGAGATCCAAGATCGGGATCAAAATCTAGGACCTTAGTTTTCGGGGTCGGGTTTCTTGGATTGGGGTCATGACTTGGGTCCGCAGTTTGGGTTTAAGGACTAGGTTGGGTTCCAAGATCAGGGTCGAGGTAGAGTTTTGGGACCAAAGTTAGGGTGGGGATCTAAGACCAAACCGAGGTCAGGGCCGAGCACTAGGATAGAGGTCGGGATTCGAGACAGGGGTCGAGATTCAAGATAGGGTAAGGATCAGGATGGGTTCTCAAATAGGGGTTGGGATCGGGATCTGGGATCATGGTTGGGATCCTGGATGATGGTTGGGATCCCGACCTAGGGTCAAGATCGGTTTTCAAAACCTAACCCTGACCCTAGTCCTAGAATTTGAATCTTGACACCTAACTTGCAACTTGAATCCTGACCTTGGTCCTAAAACCCGACCCTAACCTCAATACTAGTCTCAGAACCCGATCTCGAAATCTAACCCTAACCCTTATCATGAAACACGACCCTAACCCTGACCCTGGCTCTGATTCCAACCTCAACCCTAGTCCTAAAACTCGACCTCGACCACCCTGGTCTAGATCCTGGTGCTGGTGTAGAATCCTGATAACTTGACTTTGGCCCTCAAGCCAGATCTTGAATCCCGACCTTGTCCTTGACCCTAAATCCTGACCTCAACCCAGTCATGAAACTTGACGCCAACATCGAATCCTTGGCCTCTACCTTAGCCCAAAATCTCGACCATGACCCCGACCTTGATCCAAGATCCTAACGTCGATTATGAAACCTAATCCTGACCCTGACCCTAAATCCTAGCTCCAAAACCCGACCCTGACCCTAGTCCTTGATTTTAACTCGATCCCTGTCTGGAAACTTGACCCCAACCTCAATCTTAAAACCCACCCTAACCCTAACCCTAGTCCCAAACCCCAACCTAGATCCTGGTTTTGAAATCTAACCCTAGCCCAAAGCCTGACCCCGGCCCTAGTCATGAAACCTGACCTCAACCCGGTCTTCGAACTTGAGCCTAACCCTAGTGTCAGATCTTGACCTCGGTTATGATCTCAAAACTCAATCCTAGATCCCAACCCTGATCATAGTCACGAAACCCAACTCCGACTTAGTCCCAGAACCCAGCCCTGACGTCAATTCCAAATACCAACCCTTGATCCTAATCATGATCTCAAAACCCAACCTAAACCACAATATTGGAACTCGAATCTCGATATTAGAACGCAACCCTACCCTCGATATGACTTGTTTGACTAACTGTCTTGACCTTGACGGCGAGTTCAAACCACTGGTCTAATATTGACAACGACTTGGTCTACCGACCTGACCCCAATAGCATGTACAGCTCATCGACCTGCCCCTAATGGTGAGTCTGGTTCACCCACCCAACCATGGTTGTGTGTCTAATATGTCGTCATGACCTTTACAAAGTTTTTAGCTTGCTCGTCGAACCTCGATATAAGTTCGGCCCACTAGCCTGATCCTAGTTGCAAGGGTACCCCTGATCCTAATAGAGAGTCCATGTCATTGCTTAGACCCCATTGGCGAGTCGGGCTTAACCCTAACGATGTGTTCCGCTTGCTGTTCCAACCTCAACTTATCAAACTATCATAAATAGTTGGTGACCTAAGTAAATCTTTGGTTAACCATAACCTAAGATTTTTGTTTGAAAAATTTTTGTAAACAAGAAATTTTTGTTTCCATAATTTAAAAAAAATTAATAACAATTTAAAAATAAAAAAAAACTATGTTGCCAAACATATTTTTTTTAAAAAGTTCACTTTTTTGGTTTAAAAAACAAAAAAAAAAAAGTTTAAATGAGTAATACCAAATGGACCCTTATTTTATTTAATTGTAATGGTGTTTAAGTACCACCTCTTTTTTGGGCGTTACACACGGTTAAGGTGGTATCCGTAAATGATAATATAACATGGCACTTCATTAGGGTCATAACCTGTTCTCATCGATAAAAAGGAAACCCCTTTACCTTTTTTTTACTGATTTTTTGGTGCTAGGTTTTCTTTCTATCTATCTCGTGCGTATGAATCGGTCGCGTCCTTGCTCTTCAATGTACTCCCAAAAAATAAATATAAGAAAGAAAGAACCATTTGTTTTGTATTGTCCTTCAATCAGTGATCCTTTGGTAGTACTTGTACAAAAGGCATATATGGGATAGATACATAGATATATCAAAAGTAGCTCATGAAGCAGATCATAAAGTGTTTGTTGATTGCACTTCCAAAATCAAACAAGATTAGGTATTATTTGATCAAAATTAATTAATTGGATCAGCACTGGGAAAAGGGAAGACGACATGGTCTTTAAGAGTGCAAGTTTGGTATATATCACTTTTTTGCGGACAAACAAAAGTGGCCATGCGGAGGAGTCGAGATTCCTTAATAGAGTGGGTATGTATATATAGTTTATAAAGAATATACATATACATATATATATATATGTATATAATATAAATTAAGCACACAGAGAAAAGAGAAATTAGAATAGAAGATTGCATACATACAAATACATACAATGGCTTTAAGATGAGGAAACGAAGATGCCAAACTTCTCCCTCCAATGAGAGCTAAGAACCCACCAAAAAAACCCAAAACTTAATTCCATCCTTAATTCCCAATATATCTCTTGCATCTCCTAACACAAAAAACATTCAACCCAACAACTGTAGCCTTTTTTTCCTTGCCATTATGTGTTTCTCAATATTAATATTGCAGTGATATATTTCCATAAGGTATAGTACATTTGTTCGTCTAGTGCAAGCGCGAGTGCAAAGTGCAAAGTGCAAATGCAAAGTCAAGGCAAGCGGCCGATACATGGTCATGGTCGGGAGAAGCCCACCCACCCCGTGTTCTGGTTGTTGGCGATCATATGCACTGCGGTGGCCATTGCCGTCATCATCTCGGGTCTTGTCGTCTTCGTTGGGTATTTAGTAATCCACCCCAGCGTCCCTGTCATAAGCGTCGCTTCTGCTCACCTTGACAAGCTCCAAAACGACATCGCAGGACTCCTCGAGGCCCAACTCACTGTCGTCGTAAAAGCCGAAAACGACAACGCCAAGGCCCACGCAAGCTTCAGCGACACATCCTTCTTCCTTAGCTTCCAAGGCATTGTCATTGCAAAGCTTGTTGCTGATCCTTTTGATGTTGCCAAGAATGGTTCCATAGAATTCCCTTACAAGGTTGTTTCTTCTTCCATTCCTCTTGATCCTGACGAAATGCGCCAAGTGGACATGGCCCTTAAAGAGGACCAGATTACGTTCGATCTAAAGGGCCATTCCAGGGCCCGCTGGAGAGTGGGCCTATTGGGCTCAGTCAAGTTCTGGTGTAACTTGAATTGTCAGCTCAAGTTTCATCCCTTGACTGGTGCTTACAAGAACTCACCTTGTACTTCAAGGGCTAAATGATTTTTATTATTTATTTTCTTTATTAGCTTGATTAACTAATTTGTGCACAAGAACATTTATTGTTGGTATCCTTCTTGAAGAATTTAGTGACAAAACAAGTTTATTATGGAGTCATGCACTGCTGGGTTTTTTTTTTTTTCCGCCCTTTTTTTCCTGAACGATTTGAAGATATCAGTCTTTGAATAATTGGTACTACGATGATTTCGTCTCTCAAGTATTGTTTGGTGAGTAAAGTTTAAAAAAAAAATTACATTTTATGCAATTTTTTTAAGTTTTTTAATGAATTTAAGGCGTAGTTTTTTTTCCCTTTTTATGTTTCTCCTTTGTTGTAATATCATTTCATTTGACGAATCAGTTCAAACCAATTGGCTCTAAGTAATAATAGTGTGAAGCAAAAGACTATTAGAGTGTAAAGCTCTCATATGCTGTAACTTTTTTAATCAATTTTTTCAGTTCAAACAGGTTTGTCAAACACCCTTATAAAGAAACAATATATAGGAATTTGTTTGGGAGGTAGAAGCAACTAGAGAACCATTTTTGCCTTTTGGTAATAGTAAAATGAGACTATAAAAATGGGAGGTAGAAGCAACTAGAGAACCCACCCAAATACCCAATACCAAATACAATTATACAAGTGCACTGCACCATAAAGAAGACAACCTTCTGCTTTATGGTTTTGATCACACAATTGCCCTTTTAACCTTTTATGTCTATCGTTTATATGCCCCTTTCCAGTCGCTTCTCAAAGGCACCACATCATCTTCCACCTTTTTCTACAATAAGTTTTGTGAAACATATCACCTTTGCGGACTATTGATTCCCACCACTTTCACTGCATTATATGGTTCATTCTTCCGTTCCAATTTGCTGCACAAGAACTTGTTCTCAATCGTAAAAATACAATGAATCATATTTTAAAATTGAAAAAATAGCAATGGAGCACATAATAGTCCTTTTCTAAAATTATTAGGGGTAAAAATCACACATTATCTCTCTTTGTACACGCGTCCATTTTATCTTTAAGAAGAGGCAACTAGACCATGACTAGCCAAAGTTGACTAAAGATGTCGAGTCGACTAATAGGGTGTCTGGAGCATTGATTATAACTAATTTTGGTTAAAAAACTGTAGCAGGTTAGAATTTTACATTATATCACACTTTTTCTTGACAAATGTAATATATGAGAGTTTTACACTGTAGTAACCAAAAGCTTTAGTTCTAACTCATTTTATCAAACACTAGCGCCCACCCAAAATAAATTAAGAAAGAACCGTCCTTAGAATCCATCAAGACCAAATCTAGCAAATCTATAAACAAAGACAAGAGCCAGATCAACTTGAAGAGAAGGCTACCATGAATCAAATAAGAAAACAACAACAAGGGAAAGTCAAGTAGAACCAAATAAGGAAACTACCTTGTTCTTCGATGAATTATAAATCATTTGAAGAGCTACCATGAATCAAATAAGAAATCAAGAAAAAGGAAAAGTCTACTAGAACCAAATAAGGAGACTACTTCTTTCTTCAGTCAACACTAAATTATCAAAAGAATCAGGAAATTAGGAGGCTCAAATCAACTCCTATAAATATAGTATTGAAAACACAGATTGTACATTAAATCATCAGTCAAATTGTATTTTGGACTTAATATAGCGAAACTCTTAGACAATAAGTTGATGTAGCCTTAATATTGAAGGTGAACCACTATAAACATATGTTTTCTTTTATTTTCCCACACTATAAACATGTGTAGCCTCTTCTTGGGCTTAGTCTAGGATTAGTTCAGGATTAGTCATTGACCCTCTAGACAAATTTTTTGTAGAATTCATTCTCTACAAAAATATAGTCCAATTTTTATTTTGAGTTATTAACAGTAATGGCACCTAAGGATCTCTCTCACTTTGCCAATTGAACTTTAAAAATTATCATTTTACCCCATGAACTTTCAAAACTCTTCACTTTGTCCCTTGAATTTTAAAAATCACCATTTTACCCTTATTTCAAATATCCTTATTTTGTCTCCTATTTTCAATTTACTGTTCAAATAAACAAAATTAAGCCAACGTGATTTACACATGGGTCAGCTGTAAGGACAAAAATAAGATTTTATCACTTTCAGGTTTTGTTTCACGTTTACACTCTCATTTAACATTTTTTTATCTGATGTCATTTAACAAGGGCATATATGCACATTCCTTCTCGATATTATTCGCGAATATCTTATCATCTTCAATGCATAATTCATCTCGTTTGAGTATTCAAATTTAGATATCAACAAATAATATCGACTTTTTAAATCAGTTACGCATTAAAAATAAGAAGAAATGTGCAAGTAAACCCTTTCTAAATGAGAGTTCAGATAAAAAATAAAGGCATCAAGTAAAAATGTAAACGTGAAACAAAACTTAGGAGTAATAAAATATCTTTTTGCCCTTACAGGTGACCCATATACCTTAGTTCCATCTATTTTAACAGAAAATCAAAAATTTAGGAGACAAAATAAGGAGCTTTAAAAGTTCAAGAGCAAAATTGTGATTTTTAAAATTCAAAGGACAAAGTGAGAAGTTTTGAAAGTTCAAGGGGTAAAGTTGTGATTTTTAAAGTTCATGGAGCAAAGTAAAAGAGACTTTAACGTTTAAAGGCTATTAGTATTAATAACTTTTTATTTTTTTTATGGAAATAAATAACATAGTTATTGATTTACTTCCTTAAAAAAAAAATAGCATTCTTACCCAAATAATCTTTTTTCATTTCAAAAGAAAATTGCCAAGTAAAAATGAGTTTAGTAATTAAAAAATTAAAAATTATTTTATAGATAAAAGGAATAAAAATACTTACTAATAGGGTGTTTGGAAGGTGGTGGGAACCAGTGGTGAGAACCACTTTTACCGTAGCATATGAGAACTTTACACTGTAGCAATTTTTTTTTATTGTTACTATAGCATGTGAGAGCTTTTTACTGTTTATAATTGATTTTGTGGTGGGAACCGCAGTTCCCACCACTTTGCCAAACACCCCCTAAGAAAAACATATATATATATATATATATATAGATATATATGTGATCTAGGTTTTTATTAGAATAAATTTGATGAAGCTATTAGAACCTGATCATTGGAGTAAATTTAGGATTTTCATGAAAAATAGCAAATCTTCTCTATGGATAGTAGTATTCCCCATAGGGACAAGTGTCATGGGTATCCACCTCGAAAAAAGTAAAAATAGAGGATAATATTTGAGGATTGGGACGGTGATGGATGAGACAAAGTCTTGTCCTCAAGTTGGGGATAAGGCGTTGGGGACGAGGAAGCACTTCCCGCTCACATCCATCCCGATATACATGTAAAAATATATATAAACATTTATTAATTTATCAAAAATATATTTATTATTATTCTTAATACTAATTTGTTTTTAACTTCTATAATTTATTTTTTTTTTTTTGAAATTTTGTTTGTTTTGTTGAACATTGAATTTGGATTAATTTTAGTATAAATTTGAATTTATTTTTTGTTTATTATTATTGAAATTTTTATCAACAATAAACATTTTGGGCAGGTGTAGATAAGGCTCCCCCTCCTAGAATTCCCCGACTCCTTCCCCGCTTTCCTTAACGTAAAGAAATGCTTTTATTAATTTTGTTTTTGGGTAATTCACATCATCTTCTCATGTCAAATGTTAGGAGAAAATTCAGAAAGGAGCTTTACTTTTAGCTAAATCCAAATTTTCCCTAATGTTTTTTATAATTTGAAAAGTATACCTCGTATTTAGAAACTATTTCTAAAATTCCCCTAAATTTTTTAAGTGAAATAAAATATCATCCTTTAATTGATTAAATTATTAAAAGTTACATAATGTCATTAATGATGAATAATTAAACAATATTTTAAATATTAATAACCACAAACTTAAATTTAGGAACAAAAAAGTAAAAAAAAAAATTCAAATTAAAAAATTATTATTTTGTTTAAAAGGGTTCAAAACTAATCAATCAAATTGGTTTAGCCCTACAAAAGATTTGCACTCATGTGGCCTATATACATGAGTAACCAAATTTGGACTTGTTAGACTAATCAAACCCTATATTGGATCATTATTTGAAATGTTGAAACAAACTGGCTTTTTTAATCTTCATTTTATTTAGTTTTTTTTTTTTTTTTTGAAAAAAAATAAAATAATTATTGAGTAAAGCATGGAAATTACTGACGTTGTTTTGGGTATTTTAAAAACTTTGACTAGTTAAAAGGCTATTTTTTTTTCCACTTGAAAAAAGTGGAGATAAATGTTGATGGTTAAAAACGCAAGAGGGAAGAAAAGATTATCAAAAGCAAAAGCAAAGAAGGAAAAAAGAAAAAAAAAAAGAAAAAAAAGAAAAGAATAATTTAGATTAGATAGTTCCAAACTTCCAACGAGGTTTTTGTGGGTGTAACATGCGCATGAGCAATGGGAAGGGAGCGAGTAGCAAGGACGAAGGCGGTGTGTCGGGTAGAGTGATGCGACATTTGGTTTTCCTCCCTTCTCTTTCGTATTCTGACTTCGTAAATCTCTAGTAAATCTCTAATAAATCATAAATCTAAATCCAAAGAAAAATCAACACTAAAAACGTGTCAGTTTCTAAATATGGTGTTAGTGCCACCTATTCCCTTCCTCAAACTGCTTTCTTTCAGCTTTGCCATTGTTAACATTATCATTATCCACTATCTTGATAATTGATCTTTTATATTCCCTTTCTTCATACTTTCATGTTGTCTCTTCCCAACTTCCTCCATTGCTAGCTGCTATGCTCGTAAGTGCTTCTTTGCTGTTTTCATGTCTTGATTCTGCAGCCTATTTCCCCTTTAAGTTTGTTCACCCTTTTTCTTTTATGACGCTTGCCTGGCTAATTACCAATTAGTACGTGAATTCTGGGGTTTTACGTGTGCAAACGGGAAAGGGAAAAAAAAGGGCTTTTCCTTCATTCATTTTTTTTCCTTCTTTTTTTGGTTGAATTTTTCAGTTTTTTATCTGTTACCTTAAAGGATTTTGTCTTGTGGGTCTTATGTGGGCTAGCCCCGCAACTCCAGAGTAAATGACCTTTTTTATTTTAAAAAAAAAAAATTCAAATTTTGGATATTTGGTCTTAGTTCTTTTATTGCTTTCTTGCCATTCTCCATTTTTCAAATTTTGGATTTTATTTTGTTTTGGTGTTGTTTGAATTTCTTGTTGTATGAGTATTAGGTGGTGAAAAATACTTGTTTTTGAGCAGGAAGGAGTGACATAAGTGAATTATATGATGAGGATGGCAGTAATAGTTTTGGTGAGAAAGGCTTTGGGTGTTTTGAAGTGGGCAAGTTTGTTTGGTTTAAGGACTGCTTTCGTTTTCAGTATTACTTGGACCGAGTTGTTGAAGGCCACTATTTCCTTGCATTTTAGTTTGATGTGGAAAATAATAGTTTGGGCAATTGCTCTTCTAACTCTGCCTTTTCGACTTCTCACCGCCATTTGTAGGGAGAGGCAGGTTAGTTTCTCATTTCATATTTTCTCTTGTAATTTATTAGTTTCAAATAAATTCTAGTTCTAATAAATTAGAATTATGGAATGTTTGGCAGCTGGAAATGCAAGTGCGTTTTATGGAGAATGAATTGGAGAATGTTGGATGGGAGAGAATCAAACTTGAGCAACATCTCCAAACAGCTGTCGAGGAACATAGAATGATGGAGTTGATTTTGGTTGACCTTCAACACCAACTTGACAAAGCCATTTCCAAAATTCAACTTTTGCAGGATCAGGTACTAAGCTCGCATGTTCTATCCTTTTTATTGTTTTTTAACAACTTTTCTTTTTATGTTTCCTCTGTGTATATACATCTTTTCTTGTTGTAAGTCTCAGAGTTGGCCCGAGTCTAATTATAACTTTGTTGTGGTTCCTAAATCATTTTTCGCCTTTTGCTTGCACTTTAAGTACTATTTACTGATAAGACTATGCACAAATTCAAAGCAGCAATTTCTTTTTCTCTTCTTTTCCTAAATCATTCTTGGTAAGTCAATTCCAAATTTAGTCCTTTATTGTCACGAATACTGTTGTGTGTTTTAACAGTTGAAGGAAGTGAAAAATGAAAATCTTCGGCTGGCGGAAGTTCAGGGCAAAGGATATTGGAGTTCTAGAACCAAAGACAAGGACGCCAGCAACGGCCATAACAGTGGATTTGCTGACAAATATGGCATATCATATGGGATTCCCAAATGGAAACCAAGT
>CAMOHE010051785.1:0-15689 GCA_946598075.1 Artocarpus hirsutus | reverse complement strand
GTTTCTTCTTTCTGCCACACCATTATGGTCTGGAGAACCAGGCATAGTGTACTGGCAACTATCCCATGTTCTTGAAGAAACTTCACAAATGGACCAGGCGCTTGTCCATCTTCGGTGTATCTACCATAGTATTCACCACCTCTATCAGATCTCACTCTCTTTATTTGCTTACCACATTATTTGTCTACTTCTGCCTTAAACACCTTAAAGGCATCTATAGCTTCATTTTTATTATGAAGCAAGTAGAGATACATATATCGTGAGTAATCATCAATAAAAGTAATGAAATACTGTTGACCATATCCGTCTATGTCTAGACTACAAATATCCGTATGTATGATTTCTAATATGTTTGAACTCCTCTTGGCATCTTTCTTTGACATATTGGTCTGCTTTCCCTTTATGCAGTCCACACAAGTGTCAAAGTTAGTAAAATCTAGAGTACTAAGTACCCCATCATTCACTAATCTCTTTATTCTCTCAATAGAGATATGACCCAACCTACGGTGCCACAACATAGAAGATTCTTCATTTATAACACATCTCTTAATGCCAGCATTATCATGAACATGCATAAAAGTATAAGAAGTTTCATTTTGTAAATTAATTTTGAAAAGACCATTTGACAACGTACCATTTCCAATAAGTTCAGATCTATAAAACAAACTAAATATAGTGTTTGAAAAATTAAAGGAAAAACCCAACGGTACAAGCCTTGAAACTAAAATTAAATTCCTAGAAAAACTAAGAATATAAAATGTCTTTCCAACTGTAAAACAAAACCACGACTTAAAACTAAACTGCATGTTCTAACTGCTTCCACATATGAGCGCATCTTGTTGCCTGAATAGATGCACAACTCACTTCTCACTAGCTTCCTTAGGTTTTGCAACCCCTGCAAGGAGTTAGTGACATGGATTGTAGAACCAAAATCAATCCACCATGTGTTATGCTCAACATCAACCATATCAGATTTATAACAAACAAGTGAGAATTGAGTACCTTTTTTATCAAGCCATTTCTGATATTTAGGGCAATCCTTTTTTATGTGCCCCTTCTTTTTGCAAAAGAAGCACCTGGATTCCTTCCTGATATCAGCTTGTGTAGGCAATTTGCCTTTTCCCTTATTCTTGGCTTGCCCCTTATTCTTCCTTTGAGTTGCCAGATGTACACTCTCTCCTTCTTCCATAAGGAGCCTTCCTTCTTCCTGAACACATATGGTCATCAATTCATTGATGGACCACTTATCCTTATATGTGTTGTAGGATATTTTAAAAGGTCCATATTGATGTGGGAGAGTGTTAAGGATGTAGTGCACAAGGAAGGTTTCTGACATCTCAACCTCAAGAGTCTTCAGCTGAGCCGCTATATCCCTCATTTGCATGATGTGCTCACGCACACCATGAATTCCGGTGAGCTTCATCGATGAAAACTTCATTATTAAGGTGCTTGCCAAAGCTTTGTCTGATGTAGCAAACTGCTCATCAATTGCCTTCATCAAAGCTCGCACATTGTCATATTGCTCCAAGGAACCATGTATACTAGTCGAGATCTTGGTCTTTATGAACATTACGCAGAGGCGATTAGATCGCTCCCATTTTTCATATAGATCAACATCATCCAGTTGGCTGGTCTCTGTAATGGCAGGTGGTTCATCCTTACGGATAGCAAAGTCAATGTCCATTACGCCTAAATGAAGGAGAATTCTCTCCTTCCACACCTTATAGTTATCACCCTTAAGTTCAGGAATGTCACATTGAAAATCAGAGTAATTCAGAGTTTGCAAAGCTACATAATAAAACATACATGCTTATGTTACTAAATTGAGGCTACAATACTTTATGACATGTTTACCAATATAAATCATGTGTTAAAATATGAATCAAATGACATAAAAATTGCCTGTGGGCTAAATTTTTAATTCAAACAGACTCATATATCTTTATGATGACACTGTCAAATTATATTCCCTTTTCTTAATTCCTGTGGGTAAATGAAGAAAGATAATTTGATACATCATCCTAATTAATCATATTAAATATAATAAAAATTCCTGTGGGATAAAATTTATTATATTACATATGATTAATCACAATTTAATGTCCTTTTACCATATGTGATTTAAACACTTAATATAATTTGGTATAATTAAAGATGCTGTGGCTACTCATTAATTATTCAAAAATTATATACATCACTAGACATTTATTCTAAAATTTTGCTCATAAATAAATTGCATTTAATTAAAACAATAAATAAATATGAACAAATAACCCATAATTTATGTACCAATTTTTCATTATTTATAGATTAAAATTATACATTCAAAACATAATTTAGCACATTATTGCACAAAATTCAAATGTACTAAATTATTTAACTTAATATTGCATGCATAATTTTAAATCACAAATTATTCATAATGAACACTATATGCACATAAATTTACAAAATTATATCCACACAAATACTGTAAAATATTCATAAAAAATACCAAAAATTATGAGTATTCAAAATTATGAATTTTTCATAAATTTATTCCATAATATGAAAAATTTCATAAAATATCAAAATTGTGGATATTATGAAAATATCATAAAATTATAAAATCTAAAAATTTTATGAAATTTTCCTCAAAAATATCAATTTATGAGATTTGGAAAATATAATTTTTTTTTTAATTTTGGGTTTTTTTTTTTAATTTTCTCTCCATTGAAAACGACATGTCGTTTTGAGCATTAAGCCCAAAAATGGTGTGTCATTTTAGTAACTAAAAAGCAGCCTGCCATCAGTCCAAACGACATGTCATTTTAATTATGGCCTAAAACGACAAGTCATTTTTTGCTAGCCCTTCTTCCATTAAACGACATGTCGTTTTCTCTATACCCAAAACGACATTTCATTTTTCTTTATGTTGAGCAATTCTCAGCCTTGCGAAAATGATGTCGTTTTTACTCAAGACTAAAGACAAAACGACGTGTCATTTTGGTCACTCGGGCACTTCATCTTCAACCTTTAGCTGGGCCATCTTGACCCGGTTTTGACCCGTTTTTGACCCAGAACAAAACCCGGCTGTTTCTAAGCCTATTAGACATGGATTTTGATGTTTCAAATCGTAAAATTCTCAGAAATCCAATGCCTTAATGATTTATAACCTTAGTTTCAATTAAGAAATGCTAAAATCAAAAACCCAAAAATAAAAAAAATTTTGAACCGTGAGTTTCTACACAGTATATTTTCCAGATATCTTTGTGCAAGACAGAGGTCAAATTTGCTCGGATACCAAATGTAATGTATAATTCAATGATTTTGATATGCCAAAAACCATATACATATCAAAACATAAAACGAAAGCGTGTAAACGATGTGTACCACCGGCCATTGCACTGTGTAGACGAAGACACCAAAAATTTTATGATTGTAGTTTGAGTTTTCTAACACTCAAACACTTAGATGATGGTATATAAACTGAAGAGAGTGAGAGGTGATAGGGACCAAAACCAAGAAAAGCTCCGAACCTCTATATTTCTTTTTCTTCTCTCTGTACATGAAAAATCCTACCATCAAGGATTTTTTATATAGGTTTAAGAATTCAGTTACCAAGGTTTATATTATGGTTTAATGAAAGCATAAATGTGAGACGATTAATGTAAAAATATTATAGCAATTAAATTGGTCTCAATTTGAAACCATTGAAATACAAACAGTCACAATCTAATCATAAACATATTTTTAGTTTATTTAATATCTAACACCAAATGGTTTTAAGATCTCAATTACCCAAGTCCCAAATTAACACTTATGGTTTTTTTTTTGTATTTAAAAAAACACTAAAACTTTTTTTTAAACAATAAAAAATCTTATTATAAAAAGAGAAAAAAAAGGTCTTATAAAACTAAAACATGAAAATAATAAAGAACACAGAGCAACATAAATAAGAATAAAAAAAAATAAGCAACCAATCAGAAAAACCTAAGATTTTCTCATTTTAAGACCTTTCCTACTACAACTCTAGGCTTATGAGGTGAAATCTTCCTTGGTTTTTTAAATTTTTTTTCTAAAAATATCAAAATCCACCGATTTTTTCAAGAACTGGAAGCAATGATTTCTATATCTTTTTAAATATGTTGGAGATCTTTAATTCCTGGTTTATTAGTTGCTTAAAGATTTTATTCATTAAAAGAGTTATCATCCACTGGATTTGTCCAAAATTGTCTATTCAGTGAACCTGAAGTATCTTACTTGACAAACTATAACGATATTAGGACTAGTAAGAGTAACCTCTAAATTGATACTATGGATACTTTGAGTCAACATGTGCTAGAGGTTGGTTAATATTTCATGGCTCAACCACACAAGGGTCCCCAACATTATGTGGACTATCATTATTAATCAAGAAAAATAAACAACTTTGTCTCAGAAAATTATCAAAGCTATTAAGATGACAAAATGGACCTACATAGCTGAAACTCCATAATTTTTCTTAAATTTCCTTAACTTGCACTTAAATTAAACATAATTTTGATTACATTAGTTTATTCTGCAACAAATCAAAGTTGTACACTTGGATCTTGCAAACATTATAAGTAAGCCTTAAATAACTGAGTTAAACTTTGTCTACAGATATAATCAAATACCATGTAATTTAGTCATTCATGATAAGATTCATAATAGAGAAAAGTGAAATTTTGTTAACCATCCCAATTACTTATTTATCCAAGATTGTTGTAAATTCTTTAATAGGTAATTTAATTATTATCTAATTGTAAATATATTTTTAGTTCATTTAATATCTAATACCAAATGGTTTTAAGATCTCAATTACCAAAGTCCCAAATTAACGCTTACGAGGTTTTTTTTGGTATTTAAAAATTACAAAATTTTTTTTTAAACAACAAAAGATTTGATTATAAAAAGAGAAAAATGGTCTTATAAAACTAAAACATAAAAATAATAAAGAAAAAAAAGAAAACATAATTAAGAATAAAAAACAAATAAGCAACCAATGAGAAAAACCTAAGATTTTCTCATTTTAAGACCTTTCCTATGCTTATGAGGTGAATTCTTCTTCAAGGTTTTTGTTTTTAATTTTTTTTTTCAAAATATCAAGATCCACTAAATTTTTGAAGAACTCGAAGCAATGATTTCTATATCTTTCTAAATAAGTTTGAGACTATTAATTCTTGCTTTATTATTTGCTTAAAGATTTTGTTCTTTAAAAGACTTATCATCCCCAAGATCTGTCCAAGATTGTCTATTCTGGGAATGTGGAGTATGTTACTTGACAAACTATAACGATATTAGGGCCAGTTAGACTAACCTCTAAATTGATACTACGAATACTTTGAGCTTAAATGAGCTAGAGGTCGGTTAATATTTGGTGACTAAATCACACGAGTGTCCCTGACATTATTTAGACTATCATTATTAATCAAGAAAAGTACACAACTTCGTCTCATTGAATTATCAAAGCTATTAAGATAACAAAATGGACCTACATAGTCGAAATTCATAATTTTTCTTAAATTTTCTACGCTTGTACTTAAATTAAACATAATTTTTTACTTTAGTTAATTCCACAATAAATCAAATTTGTACTCTTGGATCTTGCAAATATTATAAGTAAGCCTTAAATAACTGATTTAAACTTTGTCTACCGATATAATCAATTCCCAAGTAATTTAATCACGCATGATAAGATTCATAATGGAGAAAAGTAAAATTTCATTAACCACTCCAATTACTTATAGATCCACGATTGTTGTAAATTCTTTAATGGGTAATTTAATTATGATCTAATCATAAATATATTTTTAGTTTATTTAATATGAAATGCCAAATGGTTTTAAGATCTCAATTACCAAAGTCCCAAATTAACACTTACGGGTTTTTTTTTAATTGAAAAAAATACTAAAACTTTTTTTAAACAATTAAAAATCATGTTATGAAAAGAGAAAAAGGTCTTATAAAACTAAAACATATAAATAATAAAGATCAAAAAGCAAACAAAAATAAAAATGAAAAACAAATAAGCGACCAACGTGAAAAACCTAAGATTTTCTCATTAAGACCTTTCCTATTACAACTCTAGGCATATGAGGTGAATTCTTATTTTTTTTTTATTTTTTTTCCTAAAATATCAAGCTCCACTGATTTTTTCAAGAACTCGAAGCAAGGATTTCTATGTCTTTCAAAATAAGTTTTGAGATTGTTAATTCCTTGTTTATTATTTGCTTAAAGATTTTGTTCTTTAAAAGAGTTATCATCCATTGGATCTGTCCAAGATTGTCTATTCAGTGAATGTGGAGTATTTTACTTGAGAAACTATAATGATATAAGGACCAATAAGACTAACCTCTAAATTGATACTGTTGATACTTTGAGCCAACATGTGTTGGAGGTCAATTAATATTTGGTGACTAAATCACACGGGTGTCCCCGACATTATGTGGACTATCATTATTAATCAAGAAAAATACAAAACTTCGTCACATAGAATTATCATAGCTATTAAGATGGCAAAATGGACAGACACAGTTGAAACTCCATAATTTTTCTTAAATTTCCTTGACTCGTGCTTAAATTAAACATAAATTTTTTACTTTAGGTCATTCCGCAATAAATCAAAGTTGTACTCTTGGATCATGCAAACATTATAAGTAAGCCATAAGTAATCGATTTAATCTTTGTATACCAAAATAATCAATTACCAAGTAATTTAATCATGCATGATAAGATTCAAAACAGAGAAAAGTAAAGTTTCATTAACCATTTCGATGAGTTATTTATCCATGATTGTTGTAAATTCATTAATGGGCAATTTGATTATGATTTAATCATATATATATTTTTAGTTTATTTAATATCTTATACCAAATGGTTTTAAGATCTCAATTACCAAAGTCCCAAATTAAGACTTACGGGGTTTTTTTTGGTATTTTAAAAAATACTAAAACTTTTTTTTAAACAATACAAAATCTTATTACAAAAAGAGAAAAAAGGTCTTATAAACATAAATAAGAATAAAAAAACAAATAAGCATCCAATGAGAAAAACCAAAGATTTTCACATTGTAAGGCCTTTCCTACTACAACTCTAGGCTTATGAGGTGAATTCTTGTTCAAGGTTTTTGTTTCGAATTTTTTTTTTTTTTTAAATATCAAGATCCATTGATTTTTCAAGAACACGAAGTAAGGATTTCTGTATCATTCTAAATAAGTTTAAGATTGTTAATTCCCGGTTTATTATTTGCTTAAAGATTTTGTTCTTTAAGAGACTTATCATCCATTGGATCTATCCAAGATTGTCTATTTCAAGAAACTAGAGTATTTTACTTGACAAACTATACTGATATTAGGATCAATAAGACTAACCTCTAAATTGATACTATGAAAACTTTGAGCCTACATGTGCTAGAGGTCGGTTAATATTTAGTGGCTTAATCACATAGGTGTCCCTGACCTCATGTGGACTATCATTATTAATCAAGAAATGTACACAACTTTATCTCACAAAATTATCAAAGCTATTAAGATAGCAAAATGGACCTACATAGTCAAAACTCCATAATTTTTCTTAAATTTCCTTCACTTGTACTTAAATTAGACATAATTTTTTACTTTATAGTTTATTCCACAATAAATCAAATTTGTACTCTTAGATCTTGCAAACATTATAAGTAAGCCTTAAATAACTGATGTAAACTTTGTCTACCGATATAATCAATTATCAAGTAATTTAATCATGCTCGATAAGAGTCATAATGGAGAAAACAAAAATTTCATTAACCATTCCAATTACTTACTTAGCCATGATTATTGTAAATTCTTTAATGGGTAATTTAATTATGTTCTAATCATAAATATATTTTTATTTTAATTAATACCTAATATCAAATGGTTTTAAGATCTCAATTACCAAAGTCCCAAATTAACACTTACGGGTTTTTTTTGGTATTTTAAAAAATACTAAAAATTTTTCTAAACAATTTAAAATCTTATTATAAAAAGAGAAAAAAGGTCTTATAAAACTAAAACATATAAATAATAAAGAACAAAAAGCAAACATAAATAAGAATGAAAAACAAATAAGCAACCAATGAGAAAAACCTAAGATTTTCTCATTTTAAGACCTTTCCTACTACAACTCTAGGCTTATGAGGTGAATTCTTCTTTAAGGTTTTTGTTTTAATTTTTTTTCTTAAAATATCAAGATCCACTAATTTTTTCAAGAACTTAAAGCAATGATTTCTATATCTTTCTAAATAAGTTTGAGATTGTTAATTTTTGGTTTATTATTTGCTTAAAGATTTTGTTCGCTAAAACTATTATCATCCACTAGATCTATCCAAGATTGTCTATTCAGGAAATGTGGAGTTATTTTACTTGACAAACTATAACGATATTAGGACTGGTAAGACTAACCTCTAAATTGATACTATGAACACTTTGAGCCTACATGTGCTAGAGGTCGGTTAATATTTAGTGGCTTAATCACATAGGTGTCCCTGACATTATGTAGACTATCATTATTAATCAAGAAAAGTACACAACTTCGTCTCATAGAATTATCAAAGCTATTAAGATAACAAAATGGACCTACACAGTCAAAACTCCATAATTTTTCATAGATTTACTTCACTCGTACTTAAATTAAACATAATTTTTTACTTTAGTTTATTCCACAATAAATCAAAGTTGTACTATTAGATCTTGCAAACATTATAAGTAAGCCTTAAATAACTGATGTAAACTTTGTCTACCGATATAATCAATTATCAAGTAATTTAATCATGCTTGATAAGAGTCATAATGGAGAAAAGTAGAAATTCATTAACCTTTCCAATTACTTATTTTTCCATGATTGTTGTAAATTCTTTAATGGGTAATTTAATTATGATCTAATCATAAATATATTTTTAGTTTATTTAATATGTAATACCAAATGGTTTTAATATCTCAATTACCAAAGTCCCAAATTAATACTTACGGGGTCTTTTTTGGTATTTTAAAAAATTCTAAAACTTTTTTTAAACGATTAAAAATCTTATTATAAAAAGAGAAAAATGGTCTTATAAAACTAAAACATATAAATAATAAAGAACAAAAAGCATACAGAAATAAGAATGATAAACAAATAAGCAACCAATGAGAAAAACCTAAGATTTTCTCATTTTAAGACCTTTCCTACTACAACTCAAGGCTTATGAAGTGAATTCTTCTTTAAGGTTTTTGTTTTGAAATTTTTTTTCTTAAAATATCAAGATCCATTGATTTTTTCACGAACTCAAAGCAATGATTTCTATATGTTTCTAAATAAGTTTGAGTTTGTTAATTCCTGGTTTATTATTTCCTTAAAGATTTTGTTCTTTAAAACTGTTATCATCCACTAGGTCTATCCAAGATTGTCTATTCAGGGAATGTGGAGTATTTTACTTGACAAACTATAACGATATTAGGACCAGTAAGACTAACCTCTAAATTGATACTACGGACACTTTGAGCCAACATGTGCTAGTGGTCGGTTAATATTTGGTGACTTAACCACACAGGTGTCCCGACATTATGTGGACAATGATAAGTAATCATAAAAAGTACACAACTTCATCTCACAGAATTATCAAAGCTATTAAGATAACAAAATGGACTTACACAGTAGAAACTCCATAATTTTTCTTAAATTTCCTTCACTTATACTTAAATTAAACATAATTTTTTACTTTAGTTTATTCCGCAATAAATCAATGTTGTACTCTTAGATCCTACAAACATTATAAGTAAGCCTTAAATAACTGATTTAAACTTTGTATACTAATATAATCAATTACCAAGTAATTTAATCATGCGCGATAAGATTCATAATGGAGAAAAGTAAAAAGTCATTAACCTTTCCAATTACTTATTTATCCATGATTGTTGTAAATTCTTTAATGGGTAATTTAATTATGATCTAATTATAAATATATTTTTAGTTTATTTAATATGTACTGACAAATGGTTTTAAGATCTCAATTACCAAAGTCCCAAATTAACACTTACTGGTTTTTTTTGGTATTTTAAAAAATACTAAAATTTTTTTTAAACAATTAAAAATCTTATTATAGTAAGAGAAAAAAGGTCTTATAAAACTAAAACATATAAATAATAAAGAACAAAAAGCAAACATAAATAAGAATGAAAAACAAATAAGCAACCAATGAGAAAAACCTAAGATTTTCTCATTTTAAGACCTTTCCTACTACAACTCTAGGCTTATGAGGTGAATTCTTCTTTGGGTTTTTTTTTTAAAATTTTTTTATTAGGATATCAAGATCCATTGATTTTTTCAAGAACTCAAAGCGAGGATTTCTATGTTGTTCTAAATAAGTTTGAGATTGTTAATTCCTAGTTTATTATTTGCTTAAAGATTTTGTTCTTTAAAAGAGTTATCATCTACTGGATCTGTCCAAGATTGTCTATTCAATGAATGTGGAGTATTTTACTTGACAAACTATAACAATATTAAGACCAGCAAGACTAACCTCTAAATTGATACTGTTGATACTTTGAGCATGTGCTAGAGGTCAGTTAATATTTGGTGGCTAAACCATACTTGTGTCCCTGACATTTTGTGGACTATCATTATTATTCAAGAAAAATACACAACTCACTACAAGAAATTATTGATTATATGACCTTTATTTCACGATCGTTTTCTAAAAACCATCGTAGTAAGGTCAAAAAAGCGCGGCAAGTTATGCCTGCGAAAACAAAGACTATCGTGGGAGGAGGCAGAGAAACCACGACTGTTTTTGAAAAACCGTTGTGGTATATTAGAGCTACCATGATGGTTTTTCAAAAAACCGCTAAAAAACCATCGTGGTATCTTGACATACCACGATGGTTTTTTGAAAAATCGTCATGGTATCTTTCTTATTCCACGACGGTTTTTTGAGAAAACCGTCGTGGTCGCATACTTAATATCCCCTTTCTAACCTCGACATTTAGACACATTTCAAAAACACACTTTACAAATACAAACACAGGCTCGTCCGAATCAGCCGCCGCCGTCCCTCTCTGCCTCCACACTCCTTAATCTCAGTCCAAATTGTAAGTTTTTGTAAAAATTGATAAATAGTGTTGATTGTGTTGTATAATTAATCCAAAATTGATAAATAGTTGTTGATTTTGTTGTTTATTCCGTGAAGTTTGTATTATGGATCATAGGTATGATTTCTTCATTTTATAATAAGTATGTGTAACTTGTTTTATGATGGGTGATGTTTTTTTTATGATTAATTAATACATGTAGGTGGGTATATATATAAATTGTGAAATTAATTTTAATTGAATATTTGCTATTTATTATTTTGATTTAAGAATTGCAAAATAGATAGGAAATGGATGTGGGATTTTCGATTGTCTAGAGAGTATGTGAATGGTGTGGAAGAGTTCTTGGATTTTGCCAAAAGTCATGCAAATGATGATAAAATTTGATGTCCTTGAGTTCAATGTGGAAACCATAGATTGCATCCAATTACAATTGTTAGAGGACATTTATTTTGAAATAGAATTATAAGTAGTTATCAAACGTGGCATTTTTATGGCGAGTCTAATTTCAATTCAACTTTACTAAGTAAAGAAAAGCAAGCTATTGTGGAGGATAATATGGAGGATGAAGACAATATGGTTGACATGGTCAATGATTTAGAAGAACACTTTGTGCACCGTCCAGATTTATTTGAGACAATGATGAATGATGTAGAGACAACCGTGTATAAGGGGTGTACCAATTTCACTAAATTGTCTGCTTTAATTGGATTATGGAATTTGAAAGCATCAGGTGGCTGGTCAAATTCTAGTTTCATAAAGCTGTTGGAATTTTTAGGAAGGCTTCTACCAGAGGGTAATAAATTACCAACTAGTATGTATGAGGCTAAGAAGACTTTAAGCACTTTGGGAATGGATTATGAGAAAATTCATGGTTGTGAAAATGATTGTGTTCTCTATAGGCATGAGTATAAGGACAAGAATTATTGTCCAGTTTGTCAACAAGCAAGGTGGAAGAAAGGAAAGGAGCCAAAAGACGGCAAGAATGGAGTGCCAAAGAAAGTGTTATGGTACATTCCACCGGTACCACGTTTGAGGTGTTTATTCAGAAACCCAAAACATGCCAAGAATTTGACATGGCATCATGACAAACGGGTGGATGATGGTATGCTTAGACATCCGACGGATTCACCACAATGGAAGACTTTTGAAGCCGATCATCCCAACTTTAGTTCGGATCCAAGAAACATACATTTTGCTTTGTCGACGGATGGAATGAATCCACATGGTAACATGAGTAGTAGGTATAGCACTTGGCCTATAATACTTGTTAACTATAATCTCCCTTTGAAGATGCGCATGAAGTGGAAGTTTCTAATGTTGTCTTTATTGATTTCAGGTTCTCACCAACCAGGCAATGACATTGACGTATACTTAGGACCATTAATCGATGATCTAAAAAAGTTGTGGGAAAAGGGAGTTAAAGTTAGAGATGCTTACCGAAAAGAGACATTCACACTCCATGCGATGTTGATATGGACAATTAATGACTTCCCTGCATATGGCAATTTATCTGGTTATTTGATGAAGAGTTCGATTGGTTGTCTTATTTGTATGATGAAAACATCTCACAAATGGTTGAAAAATGGAAAGAAAACTGTGTTTCTTGGTCATAAAAGATGGTTGCCAAGAGATCATCGCTACCGCAAACAAAAGAAAGCCTTTGATGGCAACAGCAAAGAAAGAGACCTTCCACACCCTTTGACAAGTGAACAAATATTTGTAATGGTACGAGATATAAGACTCGTATTCGGTAAGAGAAAGCGAGGTAAGGAAGAGATGCAAAATGATGGACCATGGAAAAAAGATCAATCTTCTTTGATCTTCCCTATTGGAAGATGCTTTTTGTTCATCATTGTTTCGATGTTATGCATATTGAGAAAAATGTTTGTGAATCCATAGTCGGTACGTTGCTTGACATTCCAGGCAAGACTAAGGATAGTAAAAAGCTCGGTTGGATCTCATGGAAATGGAGATTAGGCCTAATTTGTTTCCTGAGAAAAGAGGGAACTAGACTTACTTACCTCCGACAAACCACACGTTATCCAGAGCGAAAAAGAGAAAGTTCTATGAATGGCTTGCTTCATTAAATGTGTCAGACGGGTATTCTTCAAACTTCAAAAAGTTGGTGTCGGTGAAGGATTTGAAACTTATTGGCATGAAAACATACGATTGTCATGTGTTGATGCAACAATTACTACCACTTGCTCTGTGGGGAATTCTAACAAAGGATGTGAGATTTACAATTTCTAAGTTGTGTTCGTTCTTTAATTCAATATGCACGAAGGTCAATAATCCACTTGTGCTAGATTCACTACAATCGGAGTTGGTGCAAACCTTATGTATGCTTGAAAAGTATTTTTCGCTGGCATTTTTTAACATCATGATTCATTTTATGGTGCACTTAGTACGTGAAGTTAAGTTATGCGGACCGGTGTATTTGAGATGGATGTACCCATTTGAAAGATATATGAAGGTTTTGAAGGGCTATGTGAAGAATCAAAATAAGCCGGAGGGATGTGTTGTAGAAAGTTACATAGCTGAGGAATCGGTTGAATTTTGCTCCGAGCACCTATCTAATGCGGACACAATTGGGGTGCCAAAAACTATAAACATTGAGGCTAGGGGACTATTTATGGGCAATCCTTATCAGTAAGTCCAGATGAGTGGGAGCAAGCTTGTCTTTATGTCTTGCACAATGCTAATGAAGTGGAGCCTTTCATTGAGGTGTACATGAACGAATTAAAAAAAACATATCCAAAAAGAGCAAGAAATGAGAAATGGTTGCAAGATGAACACAACCAGGCCTTTCGGTTGTGGATTAGAGCACACATCTATGGCAAGTGGTCCACATCATAAGATGGAGGCATGTAATAGGAGTTGAAGAACCTAGCTAGAGGTCCGTCGTCAGAAGTTATAAGGTACACATCATATTCCATAAATGGTTACACTTTCTACACTCGTGAAAGGGATGAGAAGCATCCGGTGCAAAATAGCGATGTGACTCTCCATGCAGAGCCTATGCATATTGCCTCTGCCAAGGATAAGAATCCGGTACATGAGACCATGAACTACTTTGGTTTCATTGAAGATATTTGGGAACTTGATTATGGGGGATTACGCATAGCACTGTTTAAGTGCAAGGGGGCCGACAATAACTATGTTAAGAACGACGATGACGGCATCACGGTGGTTGACTTTAGAAGATTGGGATATAAGAATAATCCCTTCATTATGACATCACAAGCAATCCAAATTTTTCATACTACAGATCCCCAAGACATGGAGTTGTCTCTAGTCGTCCCGAAAAAGCCAAGAATAGTTATCGATGGTGAAGAAGTTGATGAAGATTGCACGGACATTCCTTCATTTACAAAGGGATTGCCACTGGTTGAAGAGATAGATAATTTTGAAGATGATGTTTTGCACTTGCTTCATGAAGATGTGGAATGGATATGTATTGACGAACCAATGAAAAAAAGGTAAAAAGATGAGCATCAATAATTTGTATATATGTCAATTTACTTGTAACATTTTTCAGCAATTTACTACATTTTTCAATCTTCTCTTAATTTTTGTATATTGATCTATAGTTAAATTTTTAGTGAAAATAGAGATAAAGTATACATTTTGGGCCATTGGATGCTTAACACAAAGGCTAGCCGCCTTGGGAAGCAAAGAATATAACGTGTGTAAGAAAGTTTTAAGACAATTTTTCCATGACGGTTTGTGCAAAAGCCGTCATGGAAGAGGTCTTCCACGATAGTTTCTGGAAGAAACTGTCATAGAAGATGGATCTTCCATGACGGTTTCTGCCAGAAACCACCGTGGAAGATAGATCTTTCATGTCTTCCATGACGGTTTCTACCAAAAACCGTCATGAAGACGGATCTTCCACGACGGTTTCTTGTAGAAACTGTCGTGGTAGATTGTCAAATAAAGCTCAATTCCCCCTCAAATTTTTTGAAATTCGTGCCACCCATACCCATTATATGCACGCCCATTCCTCACTTTCTCTCTCAAATCCCTCTTTCTTTCTCTCTAAAATCCTTCTTAATTTCTCCCTCTCTAAAATCTAGCCTCCCTCCGCCACCATCATCTCCACGACGTCGCCATCGCCCCCACCCGATGCCATAAGTTCCCCCTCCCTCCCTCTTCCTCTCTCTCCTCCTCCCCTTCCCTCTCTCTCTCTCCCCTCTTCCCCCTCGCCCCCACCCGGCCCCACCCCCCTTGCCCTCCCTCTCTCTCTCCCTTCCTCCCCCTCGCCCCTACCAGCCCCCACCACCCTAGCCCCCACCCGCCCCCACCACCCTACCCCCCCTACGCCGTCGCCCCACCCGCCCCTAGCCCCCTCACCCCCTTCCCCCCACCCGCCCCCACCCCACCCCCCCATGCCCTCGCCCCCAGCACCCCTACACCCCCCATGCTCTTGCCCTACCTGCCCCCTCCCCCCCACCCCAACTTTTAGTGAAGTAGCGTTGGAGTTGATAATTATGAAATGTATATCTGGAATATTGGGTTTCATAATTATCGGGAGCTTGAACTATATAGGTCCATTTGGTCCCCTTTGCTAGCTCACAAAATCCTGTAACGATACGGCGT
>CAMOHE010051783.1:53102-173454 GCA_946598075.1 Artocarpus hirsutus | reverse complement strand
TGCACAAATAAACGAGAAAAAAAAATGTAAACAACCGAATTTCAAATCAAACAGAAACTAACACAAGTATTCAAGCCAACGGAATTCGTAAAAATTCGAATAAGGAGAAAACAAAAGAAGAAAAGAGTTTGGCTAAGAAATTAAGACCTTAAACCAGAATGTTTTTTTTTTTTTTTTGTTTTTGTTTTTAAGACTCTAAATTTGACTAAACAAGAACAAGAACATAAAATAAAGTATAGTCAAACTTGCCTTGGAACCTAAGCTCTGAAACCAACTGATATGAACCCCGCCGACTAACGCGACAAGACCCGACACCAAATCTGGAATCAAACCCTTAATCCCTTAAGACACATGTTTGTTGAGCCTTGACCCGTAATCTAGAAAGACACGAACCAAGAACCACAGATAGGAAGACGCCACGCCTAGAATTTGCAAGAACACTTAAATTCTAAATGATAAGTCTATTTGTTGAATGCCACAAGATTAATCTTGATAAGTTCAAAGAGTCCTCTTAAGAGAATAAGAAGAATGCAAAAATAATCTCACCCAAAATTCATGAATAATGATTTGATTTTTATTCCCCTTAGAATAATGAATTGTTTACAATTATATAGGAACGATTTTCAGCTCGAAAGAATCCCTAATTGAATGTTGACTTAGAAAATCCCTTAATTGGTGCTTTCCCATTTGAAATTAAGCCCTAAAATTTGACTTTACTGGCTGTCATCTAATACAAATAACATAAAAGGAAAGTAGCTAATTTTATCCCTTAAAATGTGCCTAACCTAATCTAGAAAAAAAAGGAAAATATCCAAGTTTGTTTTCTTGCCTGACAAAACCGAGTTTGGCAATTAAGAAATTACGAAAATTACATTAGGAAGATAATTTGATGATGAGACTCAAACTTGACGACATGGCACCCACGTGTCGATCCAAAATAGGAAAGTTTCTCGAAATTATAAGTTTGCTCCACAATTTACTGGAATCATGCACCATCATCAATGTGAATCTTCTAGAACCTTAATCATAGTGACTAGGCTCTCTTGTGATTGATTTGGGCCCATACCGGGGCTCGATTTATGTGACATGTCACAAACTTATTGAATGAGCCCGTTCAATGCTTCCTTGAATCGCTTGGCCTTAGATCTTGTGATTGGACCACTTGAATGGCTTAAGGGATCACGAACATGGCTCCTAACTTGTACAGCTCCACTGCTTGCATCAGTTCCTCTTTTATTTTCTATTCATTTCAGCTTTATTTCTCTCTCATAGATATTTTAAACCTCCAATGTCAACTCTCTCTCTAGAGTAATCTCATATTGTTGTAATAAATTCTAACTTATATTACAGTTAGGTTTATTTTAGTCCTTTCATGGTCAAATTTTTTTGTAAGTGCATCTCAATATTTTAGGTTTATCTAAATTAAATAACATACTACATTAAATTTTTACTTGACTAATGAAATATACAGTTTCCATCATATAATTAATAAATTGTCTATTTTGAGACCAAATATAATACAATAATAACACATGATGGCTTTAAAACATATAGTAATAAAAACAATTTTAAAGAAAAATCTATAAAAAATGCGCATTTGAAATAAACAGTCAAACTGTGTCACCGATGCAAATATTTTTTGTTCCCTTTTAAGATGATATTTTTGATCTATTTGCTTCTTTTACTATTTTACTTTTCATAAAACCCCACCAATTATACCTATGCTATATTTCATTTAAAAATAATCATTTTGCTTTTTTTGATAAAAAAATAAAATAATGAATTTATTAAGGAAGGGATCCAAACTATATATTTTATAAATCTCAAGACAGTTAAAACCAAAAGTAAATGTCAGTGGTCTAAACAAATACATATCTTTAAAGATTATTTGTGTAATTCTTACTTTTTATATCTAAATAAATTTTTTCTTCTGTTCATCCTTATATTCATAATAGACATTATAAAAACTTCAATTATAATTTAATGGGTACATCACACATATTTAAACTAGTGTAATTATAAATCGTTATCTCAAAGCATATTTTGTAAAAGGTAAAAGTGGGTGGGAGGACTAGTAGAAAGATTTTCAAATCCTATGCTTATTTGGTGGGAGGGGAACCAAAGACAATTAATTGGGCAAGGGATTACAAAGCCTTTAAATAAAAAAAAATATGAAAACATTAGATGAGAAAATTTATATCAAATGCAATAACAAAAAGCTTCTTCTTTTTCTTGTAATTTTTCTTAACAGTTTCTTCTAATTCCTCTTACCAACATGCTTATTTGAGTTGGAATTAGTGCCGTGTTCAGTTGGGAGAAAAAAAGATGGAATTAATGGATTAAGACCTAGATTTTGCTGTCTTTGTTTTTTCCAATACAAAGCGTAATCCAACCCCAAAACCGCCTCAAAAGGCCTACCCCAACCAAACTCAGTACAACTAGAACAAATGTTATGAAGCAATTAAGATCCTAATTTTAACATCTCAAATATAAACAGATTAAAGAAGTAAATTCATATCAAATACAATAAACCATAAACCGTAAATTTTCACACATATTATATACATTTCTTTTGTTTCTATGTTCCTTCCCTCTTACCATCTCAAAAAAAAAAAAAAAAGTCCAATTACTTTGGTTAACAACTTTTGGAAAATTATGGTGGGTGGTCTTTTTAATGGTCTCTTTAAAATAAATGATCATACTTTTCTAAATTGGACAAATGGCTCCTCCTTAAATAAATTATAAAATTAACATGGCAAAAATAAGTTTCACTATTATTAATCAAAATAACTTTCCCAGGCATTCCACATGGCAACACGACAGAGTGTAGAATTGACAGTATTTGGAAACATTGTGCGGTGAGAGAAAAGAGAGAAATTTAGGGTTTAGGGGTTTATATCAGGGTTTATTATTTACAGATTTATTAGTGATGTACTGTCACACCCTGAAAACCGAAAGGTGATGTGGCGGATTAATTAGGTTAATTAAATTAATTATTTTTAGGAATTAGTAAATTAATTAATTAAAATATGGTAAATTTAAAACGTTTTAAGCACTTATAATAATAAAGCAGAAAAGATAAAATAAAAAAAATAATAAGAGAAAGAGAAGAATGGTACGTGTTGGGTCCCACCAGACCCACAACTTATGCACACATATAGTATCGACAATAATTAAATTACAACAACAATCCAATATGAGAAAAGCGAAATTAAAACAATACCTGCCTTGATTAAATAATACAAATAACCTACTCAAATCTTCTATTGCTTGCAAGTCTGGTTGATGGACTCCCGTTCGATCCTAAGCTGAATTCCACCTAAGGGAAAGGATTTAAAAAAAAAAAGCAAAAAAAAAAAGAGCGACAGGCTTAGTAGGACGAGGTTTTAAAAACATTTAATTTGAAATATAAAATTTTTCATTCAGGAATATATTTAGGAAACGAATTCAATAAATAAATTTAACCAAATCATTCTTACCAAAAACAATTCTTGTTCATCCAGAAAGGATTATATCATCTTTTCTTAGGCAAACCATAGTTATCACCACCGTAGTGGTCCAATCGGGTTTCAAGACCTACCCCAAAGGTCGCACTCTACATAACCCGATCTCTGAGTATGGCATCATGCCCATCTATGCATTTTCTATAATTACTCAAATCTCATTTTACCAAGTGTATTCATTTACATTCATTATGTGGTCCATTATGAATATCACCTCATCCAACTGTTTAAGAAAACAATTGATAAAAATCTTTTTCAGTCATTCATAGAAATCATTTTGAAAGAATCCATTTTGAGGCTAAAACCATCTAAAAACCTGGCTACCAAAGAAAGGGTAAAAGTCCTACCTCAATATCCGGCACTATAAATCAACACCATAGTCTCGATCTACTATGCGTTAGCTCCACAGAACCACGAACAACCTTAAATGTAAACTAAGTTCATCAATATCTAATTTAAGATATTCTACACTACTAAACCTTAAATGTAAACTAAGTTTATCAGTATCTAGCTTAAGATATTCCACACTATTAAGCTATCTCATGGTATCTTAGTGTGCTATTTATATCCATAAAATCATACTATAAGGTTAAAATCTCAATCTGGGTTTAAAATAGTGAAAACACGTGAAAAACAATCATTTTTCATGGAGTTCAGTCGGCCTATCGGTTCCCTTGGTCTGACTTGCTGAACTGCTATGTCCAGCCTGCCAACCATTTGGGTCTGGCTTGCCGAACCTATCATGAATCTGGCCTGTCAATGATATGAATCCAGCCTATCGAACTCATGAATCCGGCCAGCCAAACTCGAAGTTCGACCTGCCAAACTAGGAAAAATTTGGATATTTCCAAATTCAAGCTTTAACATTTTCGAGCTCAAATCTTCATTTCCAACCTGTTTTCTTAGTTCCCAGGCATACAAAGCAGTCATAAATGATAGAACATCATGCTAGAACACTTTTAAACACATTTAAATAGGATTTACATAAAAGTTTTCAAAGAAATCCAAAAATGGAGAAAAATAAAAAAAAACTTGGTTTAGTTCGATTTTCATCCAATCAAGCCTAGATTATAGATGATTTGAGTTCTACTAACCTAGATTTAAGGTTTTCTAAGCCCAAAAAAGCTCAGATTTCAAAATACAAAGAAAATAGAAGAATTAGAAAAAGTTTTAAATTTTGAAAGCTAACCTTAATTTAATCCTTGAATTGAGTTTGTGGAAGCTCAATCGAGTCTCCAAGCTTCTAATCCAGTTGAGATTTAAGGCTTGAGCTCCAAAATTTTGAATCAAAAGAGAGAGAGAAGAAGGGCAGCAAAGAAAGAGAGAAAGAAAGACGCTGGGAGAAAGGGAAAGAGAGAGAGAATAAGCTGAGAAAGAGTGAAAGAAAAAGAGGAAGAGAAAGATTAAATAGAGAGGAAGAGATGGTGGTTTTTCTGTGTGAAAACCATGTGCTACCCACAATTTTGCAAGAAAGGACATATTTGATGTTTTATAAATTGTTTTGTTTCAAAATTTAAAATAACAAATAAAAATAATTAAGAGTGATTATAAATAATTAGAAGTAACATTAATTTGAAAATATCACAAAATAGTTAAATTAATTTCAAATTACATTATGGCATACTAATTTACCATTTAATACACTAATCACACTTAATTAATTTTGGGGTGTTACAGCTCTTCACCCATAAATGAAATTTTGTCCTCGAAATTACAAATCAACTCAGAAACAAAACAAATGCGGATAAAACTCCCGTAGAGTTGATTCTAACTCCCAATTGGCTTCTTCAACTCCGTGATGTTGCCACATAACTTTCGCTAATGGTATGTCTTGACGTCGTAAGTTTATCACCTTCTGATCGATAATCTAGACCAACACCTCCTCGTATGTTGTGTCCTCCTAGATCTGTACACCATGGAATAAGAGTATCTTGCTTTGCTCTGGTGGAAACCTTTGAAGCATCGACACATGAAATACATTGTGAACATAAGAGAGCTCGGAAGGAAGATCGAGTCGATAAGTGACCACACCAACATGTTGAGTAATCTTGAACAGTCTAACGTACCTCAGTGCAAGTTTCCCGCTTACACCGTAACGCATAATACCTTTACCTGGTGAAACCTTCAAGAGCACAAAATCTCCTACGTCAAACTCTAAGGGTCGACGTCTCTTATCTACATAGCTCTTCTGCCTACTCTGAGCAGCTTTCAATCAATCACGAATTACGGTAACCTTCTTGTTGCTGTCATGGATCTTTAATAATCTTGTCTTCTAGTTCTGCCTAACATACCGATGATTGACATAGTTGTCCATAAAGTGATTTGAATGGTGCCATCCTAATGCTTGCTTGATAACTATTGTTATATGCAAACTTTGCCAGATGCAAATACTTCTTCTAATTTCGTCAAAGTTTAATACACATGCACGCAACATATATTTAAGGATCTAAATGACTCGCTCAGATTGCCCATCTGTCTAGGGATGAAAGGCTGTGCTGCAGTTTAAGTCTGTGGCTAAGGCTTCCTGAAAGCACCTCTAATACTTAGCGTTGAATCGGGTGTCTCTATCAAAAGTGATGGATACAGGGACTCTATGCAACCTCACTATATTATGTAGATACAACTCCCCGAGAACTGTCCTCAAACATGTCAACCTAAAAGGGGTGAAATGAGCTAATTTCATCAACCTGTCAACCACGACCCAAATCACATCATGCCTTTGTTCCGTCCTTGGCAAACTAGTAAGAAAATCCATCATGACATGCTCCCATTTCTACCTTGGAATAGGAAGCACCTGAAGCTGACCTACTAGCTTTTGGTGCTCGGCCTTCACCTGGAGACAAATTATGCATTTAGCCACATACTCTCGAACATCCTTCTTCATGCCTCTCCACTAGTATTGCCTCTTTAGATCGCGATATATTTTCATGCTCCCTAGATGAATGGCGAATTAAAACTCGTGTGCTTCGTCCATTATGGCCTTCATCACTTATGCAATTGTTGGAACTACCAAACACTCCCTGAAGTATAACGACCCATTTGTATGTATCCTCCATTCTTCAAATTGTTCCTTGTCCTAGATTCGTGTCCATATTTCCTATAGGTGTTGGTCTCACAACTGATTCTGCTTCATTATCTGGATAAGAGCTGGGGTTGACTCCATATGGTATACTGAAACTTGATCACACTCTTCATAGTACTACAGCCCATACTTACTCTCTCTTTTCCAGTCCTCGAGTGCCAAACATGCAAGAATCCCTAAAGACTTTCTGCTGAGCATGTCAGCAACTACACTGGATTTTCCGGGATGATACTACAACGCAAAGTCAATGTCTTCCATGTATTCCACCATCTTCGTTGCCTCAAGTTTAGATCCCTCTGAGTGAACAGATACTTTAAACTCTTACGGTCTGAGAAAACCTGAAATGTCGCCCTATACAGATAACATCTCCAGATCTTCAACGTATAAATCAATGCTGCGAGCTCTAAGTCACGAGTGGGGTAGTTATACTCGTGAGGTTGTAACTATCTCGACCCATATGCCATAACACGTCCATGTTGCATCAATACACATCCTAACCTTCATCTTGAAGCATTCGTGTAGACATCATACGGCTCATCACTATTAGGAATAATCAACACCTGAGCGATAGACAACTGATTCTTCAATTCTTGGAAGACAAACTCGCACTCTTCATCCCATTTGAATATTCCTAATCAACCGTGTCAATGGAGCTGCTATCTTCAAGAAATCCTTTACAAATTTCTTGTATTATCCCGCGAGTCCCAAGAAACTGTAGATTTCTACCACATTCCTTGGTCGTTCCAACTCTACTATGACTTTTACCTTAGAAAGATCCACTTAAATGCCTTGCTTGGAGATAATATGCCCTAAAAACTTAACTTCAATTAGCCAAAATTCACACTTTTCTTTCTTGGCATATAATTGGTGCTCACGCAAAGTCTAAAGCACGATCCTCAAATGTTCTTTATGTTCTTCTCAGTTCTTGGAATAAATCAAGATGTCATCAATAAACATGATCACAAACTAATCTAGATAAGGCTTGAATATCCTGTTCATTAAGTTTACAAAAGCTATCGGAGCATTTGTCAACCCAAATGGCATCACCAGAAACTCAAAATGTCCATATTAGGTCCTGTAGGCTATCTTAGAGATGTCTTCTTCCTTAAATCTAAGTTGATGGTATCTCGAATGCAAATCTATCTTCAAAAAGTATCACGAACCTCCCAATTGATCAAATAACTCATCGATCCTAGACAGCGGATACTTGTTCTTCATTTTACCTGTCGATAGTCTATGCATAACCCGAGGGTTCCATCATGCTTTTTGGCTAACAATACCGGTGACCCCACGACGATGTGCTATTCTGAATGCACTCTTTGTCAGCAAGTACTTGAAGTTGCTTTCTCAACTCTTTCATTTCTGCCCCAATCATTCGATACGGTGCTATGAAAACCAATGTGGTTCCTAAAAGCAACTCAATACTAAACTCAATTTTTCAATGTGGTGGTAATCCAAGCAACTCGTCTGGGAAGACATCTTTGAATTCATCAACCATGGGGATCACTACACTTCTTCCCAAAGCACTGGACTCTTCTTCTTGGTTCATAAGGAGGGCATAACAAGCTAAATTCATATGCCCTTTGAGACATGTCTTCATGAGACGTTCACTCATCATTCGGTCATTACCACCCTAGCAAGTGATCGTTGTTCCTCTATCAGACACTAAGGTCACTTTCCTAAGTTGACAATCTACAACAGCATTATACTTAGACAACCAATCCATTCCTAGGATTACATCATATGTACTCATGAAATTACAATCAAATTACTCTTTAGAGTCTCACCCCCATCATGATTTTATAAGATTTACATATGCAATTCATACCCACCCAACCTAGGGGTGAGGTAATAACCAAGGGCTCATCAAGCTCTTCTATCTCTAATCCCAAGGCATATACAAAAGAGCTTGAAATGAGAGAATGATTGGCACTAGTATCAAATAAAACATGTGCTAAAGACTAAGAAACTAAAACCATACCATCGACTACTGCATTACTGGTCTGAGCATCCGAGCTCCCTAAGGTCATGCTGTGAACCTTGGCTAAACCTTTCCTCTTTCCTCTACCAGCATTATTAGGTCTTGGGTTGGTCGACCAATACTATTGCATTGGGGGAGACTGCACACTAGCTATACTTGGTGCTCGATACTGCATAGCATTACATGCCAAATTTTACAGCTGATGTCCTTGTCCTAGGTATGGCAGTTGCTAAGGAGTAAACTAATGAAACTATAGCTGAGGAAGTTGCTGAGGTAGAGGTAAGGGCTGAGGTTGAGGCTGACGACTAGCACCTTTTTTGGGCTGAAGTCCTAAGCAAGCATTCTTGATTAGGTAGTTCCTCTTGATGTATCCTAGCTGCTTACAATAATGGCAATGGAAGCTGTAGGGGTTACTGCTGCCGCTGCTTGATGAACTACTTCTCCCACTGTTTACGTTACGTGGTTGATTCTTCACCTGAGCTTGGCGACCACTACCTCTCTTGTTACTCCTCTGTGGTCTTCTAGTTGTCCTTGCTCTGTTCTCGTAGTAGTGGGCATAATCACTTTCCATCAATAGGGTGACAACACCAACTCATCAAAGTTTCGTAGTCATAAAGCAACCAACTACTATCGAATGCTTCCCTTAAGTCCTTCCCAGAACTTAATGCACTTTTCACACTCAGATACCACAACGGATGGAGTAAACCTGGCCAACTTATTGAATTTTGCTTCACATTCTCTGACTGACATATCACTCTGCTCCAATCTATAAAATTCAGCGGCCTTCTTCTCTCTATACCCTTGTGGAAAGTAACACTCGTAGAACAACTCTCGAACTTGTCCCAGCTAATATTCTCGTTGTTTTCCAGGCATTTGGCTTGCTTCCACCAAGCATTGGCGCTTTTCTCGTTGTCCCAGCTAAAATTTTAATATGCAAACTCCACACAGTATTCCACTGGTACGCCAAGGGTATCCAAATCTTTCACTATTGAGTCCAACCAATACTTGGCCATCTGTGGATCTTCATTTTTGTCAAAGGTAGGAATAGATGCACACCTAAATTCCTTAAAGTATGCATGCCGGCAACTTGTCTCAAAATCCTCGGGTCTAGACCTTGCTCCTATCTACCGAAAAGCAACAAACATCACTCCCATCATGCTTTCCTCATTTGCTGGATATGCATCATCAGCAGTTGAACAACGCCTTGGTGCTATTCTCTTAGTTCTGAAAACAAAATTAGACTGTCAGTGGTTTTTTATTGTCGTACCTATATGTGCACAATTCCCAAGGTTCATAACCTAGGGCTTTGATACCATTCTATCATGCCCCGAAAACTAAGAGGTGATGTGGCGTCTTAATTAGGTTAACTAAATCAAATTTATTAGGTTAATTAAATTAATTATTTTAAGGAATTAGTAAATTAATTAATTAAAAGTGTGGTAAATTTAAAATGTTATAAGCACTTATAATAATAAAGCACATAAGATAAAAGAAAATAACATAATAAGAGAGAGGAAGGGTACGTGTTGGGTCCCACTGGGCTCACAACTTGTGCACACATATGGTATCGACAATAATTAGATTACAACAACAGTCCAATATGAGAAAAGGGAAATTAAAACAATGCGTGCCTTGATTAAATAATACAAATAACATACTCAAACCTTCTACTGCTTGTAAGTCCAGTTGGTGGACTCTCAGTCGATCCTAAGTTGAATTCCACCTAGGGGAAAGAATTTAAAAAAAAAACAGATAAAAAGTGAGCAAAAGGCTCAATAGGACGAAGTTTTAAAGACATTTAATTTGAAATATAAAATTTGTCATTCAGGAATATATTTAGGAAATGGAATTCAATAAATAAATTCAACCAAATAATTCATACCAAAAACAATTCTTGTTCATCCAGAAAGGATTATATCATCTTTTCTTGGGCAAACTATAGTTATTACCACCGTAGTGGCCCAGTTAGGTTTCGGGACCTACCCCTAAGGTTGTACTCTACATGACCCGATCTTTGAGTATAGCATCATGCCCATCTATGCATTTTCTATAATTATTCAAACATCATTTTACCAAGTGTATTCATTTACATTCATTGTGTGGTCCATTATGAATATCACCTCATCTAACAGTTTAAGAAAACAATTGATAAAAATCTTTTTCAGTCATTCATTGAAAACATTTTGAAAGAATCCATTTTGAGGCCAAAACCATCTGAAAACCTAGCTACCAAAGAAAGGGCTAGAAGTCCTACCTCAATATCCAACATCGCAACTCAGCATTGCAGTCTCGATCCACTATACGTTAGTTCCACGGAACTACAAACAACCTTAAATGTAAACTAAGTTCATCAATATCTAGCTTAAGATATTCTACAATACTATGCTATCTCATAGTGTCTTAGTGTGCCATTTATATCTATAAAATCATACTATAAGGTGAAAATATCAATTTGGGTTTAAAACAGTAAAAACGGGTGAAAAACAGTTATTTTTCATGGAGTCCGATCAGCCTGCTGGTTCCTTAGTTCGGCCTACAGAAGTACTGTGTCCAGCCTGCCGACCATCTAGGTCTGGCCTGCAGAACCCGCTATGAGTTCGGCCTGCTGATGATATGAATCCGGCCTACCCAACTCGAAGTTTGGCTTGTCAAACTAAGAAAAATATAGAAATTTTCAGATTCAAGCTTTGGCCTCTTTGAGCTCAAATCTTCATTTCCAACCTGTTTTTTCAATTCTCAGGCATAAAATTACATTCATAAATGATAGAACAACATACTAGAACACTTTTAAACACATTTAAACAAGATTTACATAAAAATTTTCAAAGAAATCCAAAAATAGAGAAAAATAAAAAAACTTAGTTTAGTTCGATTTTCATCCAATCAAGCCTAGATTATAGATGATTAGAGTTCTACTAACCTATATTTAAAGTTTTCTAAGCTCAAAGAAGCGTGGATTTCAAAATACAAAGAAAATAGAAAAATTAGAAAAAGTTTGAAATTTTGAACCAAAATTTTGAATCAAAAGAGAAAGAGGAGGGGCAGCAAGAGAGAGAGAGAGAGAGAGACGCTGGGAGAGAGGGAAAGAGAAAGTGAGCTGAGAAAGAGTGAAAGAAAGAGAGGGAGGATTAAATAGAGAGGAAGAGTTGGTGGTTTTACTGTATGAAAACCATGTGCCACTCACAGTTCTAAAAAAGGGACATCTTGGCATTTGACAAATTGTTTTGTTTCAAAATTCAAAATAACAAATAAAAATAATTAAGAGTAATTAAAAATAATTAGAAGTAACATTAATTTGAAAATATCATAAAATGGTTAAATTAAGTTTCAAATTACATCATGGCACACTAATTCATCATTTAATACGTTAATCATACTTAATTAATTTTAGGGTGTTACATGTACTAAGGCTTATCAACAATGAACTAGGCTTTTTATCATTGATATATAATGGTTTATCGTTGATAAACTCAAGTTTGTCACAAATGTACTCAGCTTAATCATTGATTACTATATATAACTAATATATGATGATTTATCATTAATATACTTGAGTTTATCACTGATGTATTATAACTGATTAATAATTAAAGAAAGTTAATTTTTGTCATTTTGACTTTATAATTAATAAGCGGCAATTTCCTTAATTAAGGAAAAGTATGATTATTTATTTTAAAAAGGACTTTAAAAAAGCCATTTGCCTTCATATGCCTTAACTATTTTTGAAATGAGATTTGTAAGGAATGAACGAATCATGCGAGTCTACGTGTTTACATAAATGATAATTTCTTTTGTATGTGTTTAAAAAATATGTTCACAACTGAAACTTTTAAACTAAAAATTGTAGCATGTGAGAGCTTTATATTGTAACTTTTTTATTTTAATCACTGTAATAGTCAAAAATTTTGATTTTCATTGTAATAATTAAAAATTTTGATTAGAACTAATTTTTCTAAACACACTTTAATGTTATTGTCTTCCTAATTATTTCTTTCTTTACATTCACGCACGTTATGTGAAAACGTGTAACATTGCAGAAGTTAATAATTGTCCTTCCCCGTGGGTTTTTAATAACATATATCGTTCAGTTATGTATCTTATAATGCAAAAAAAAATGTTACGACAAGAAAATGATTGTTTCATATAAATATTCTGAATATTCATGCTAAAGCAATTAGGAGGACAGACGGTTTCCAGACATTCGTTGATAATCCCTAAGGAAAAAAAATAGTTGACGATAAACATTGAAGTAGGCTTTAAAGTAGGTTTGAAGTTCTCAACTTAAGTATATATATTTTATAAATATACAAGGTTGAAAGTGTCGAACTTTCTTGTTATAATCTTCCCTACCCACCAAAACAATTATTTTCTTTATAAAGTAAAACATTCCAGAAGGCTCGAATTCAAAACACGTCTAATTAAAATAGTAGTAAAACATCTATTTGATCTGGTTTGATAGTAACATTAATCGTCTCAAATGTTTATAAGGTTCCAAATTCAAATCCTTTCCCCTTTTTTATTTAAAATTGAAGTGTGTTAAATTACAATATTGAAAAAGATCCAAATTATACTAAAAAAACAAAAATTAAAAAGATCCAAGTTATCACAAGCAATGTCAATTATCGCATTTGACCTTAATTTTGAATCCCTTAGATGTCAAACCGAAAAATATTTCAATGGATTACGTTCAACGTCGACCAAAGTCAACGAAGGTCCCCGATAGTCATTGTATCTTTTTTTCTCTTTATTATAATTTTTCTTCCTTCATCCTTTCCCCAAATATTTCCTTTTAATACATGCATTCGTATGCATAAATAAAGAAATCATTTTTCTTTCCAACAGAAAGAAAAAAAAAATTATGGGAGCTATCGAACTAAGTAATAGGGGGAAACAAGTGCCTCCCTTTGGGAGGCATTTTAAAAATGTTTTTATTTTAGATACGAATACGTGAGAATTTTTTAAGAATTCTTAATAAAAAATTATACTTGAGTTATTTTTTCTAAGTGAACATTTTTTTTTGAATATAAACTTCATTCAAACTAGAAATAATAAAAATAAAATCACACATGATCACCCAGTATAGGTAAATTGCTATACAAGTAATTAATATATTAGTAATATACTTGTTGTGGATTAATGGTCTATTCTCGAGCCTAAGTGTTCTTGCGATCCAAGATGTGTATCAAGCCAAACAAGCTTAACTGTATTAAATGTTACCTAGGGCTTGATGTGTTCGCTTTAGGTGATCGAGGCCTCCGAGTCTACTCATCCCAATCAAATTATCACTTGTTTAGCTCTGCAGTCATTGTAGTCGATGTGCCCAATTCATCTAGAAGATTGATCGAGTTGGAGCTGATAACTGTTGAGGGAGTTACCATCCACGAAACCGGTTGTTAGACAACATGTAATGGATTAAAACGTGGGAATAATGATTGCATATACATGTCCTATTCCTTTTTCAACTACTTGGATCCACTACCCTCAGTGTAGAAACTTATGCATACGTACTGTCACTACAAAAAAAAAAAAAAAAAAATTAAACTTTTAGTCACAATAATTTTTAGCAAAACTTTCAGTCATAACAAAATATTGTAACTAATGTGTAATTAGTCACAAACTTTAGTTCAATTTTTGTTATGACTAAAAATCCTGTGGCTAAATGATTTAATCACAACAAAAATTGAACTAAAGTTTATGACTAAATGCATATTTGTTACAATAAATGTTGTGATTAAAAGTTTTACTAAAAACTATTATGACTAAAAGTTTAGTTTTTTGTAGATCTTGATCACTCTATGAAAATCGAGTTATTTAGGTCCTTTAATGCATATATTTTTGCTATGTTCTTGATATTTTGTTTAATTATGTTTATTTTTATATATTTTACATAGTATTTTAATTTTGTTAATTTGTTTTTATTTTTTTTTTAATTTTATTTTAATTGAATTTGGTTACTATTATTATTATTATTATATTCCCTTCATTTATTTATTTTATCTTTATTTGTGTGTATTGAATAGATGATAAGACAAAGGTTAAAATGTCATTATGGAGAAAATGGAGTCCAAAAATATACTCAAAATTCAAATTGCAAATGCCTAAAGCGTAGCCTATTCGTGCGATTGGGAAAAGAAGATAAACTCCCGATACCAGCCGTCGGATGAACCACCAGGCCATCAACAGCGAGCGTGCATTACACGCCCAATCAGCAGCGCGTTTAACGTCAAAAGCATAGCGCCTCGGCCACTGAAATCTTGCCACGTGGGCGCCGTCGGCCATATTGCCCCGCGCCCACGCTCGCTTGCTGTGCGCCTTGCTCTATTTCCCATGCTCCCTCGCGCCTAGCCAGTTTTGCTCTGCCAGTAGCCCTCTACAGACCACCTCAGCGTGCCGTCAATTGCATTGCGCAACATTGCTCCAAGCTTTTAGCCAAGCTGTATGTCATCTGTCCTTCTGGCGGGGATTCTTAAGGAAGAAAAGGCACCATTTTGCACAGGGCTCAATCTCCAACTAGGAGGAGAGAGCTGAAGAGCTGATTCTATAAAGAGAAAATGAAAAGAAAAATAAAAAAAATAAATTTATAGTTTAGTCTTTATTTTGAGCTTTAATTTTTTTTTTTTTTAGTTTTAGATTTAGACTTTATTTTTCTTTTGAACACATCATTGAAGGCATTTTGGAGCTACAAAAAAGGAAGAAGAAGATTAGAAAAGAAGAAGTAACTTGAAGTTTTTGGTGATTTCTTTTCCATTTTTATTTTTCCTATTTCTATATATTCCAAAAATGCTTGAATATTGGTGTTGTTTAATTTTAATTTTAATTTTTGATTTATGCATTACTTTTGTATTCTAGGGATTTCAATTTAGCTTATTCATGTTTTTTTTAATTTTCTATTTAGTTAAATTACTTATATTTGTCAAAATTGCATTGGACATGTATTCTGTGTACTATTAATATTTCTAGTTTAGTGATCGTCAATTAGTCGATTAGGAAGTTGTAAATTGCTATCGAGAGGGGGATTTACATGTTAGACCAATCATAAAGTAGCATAGTGTTAACAGGATAGGAATATATCCATGATGATTATGTAGCCATTAACGAAATCTAAGAATCTCATAAGTTCTAATTAATTAGTAGACATAGGAATATAGTTTACCAATTAACATAAGATACTTCTAAATGACTACTGGAATAAGTGTTTGGAGAGTTTAGGAGATTTCATCTACTATTCAACTAGATAACACAATTAAGGTGACTAATAGATGCTTAGTGACATGTTTAGGTGAAATTGAATCCCTAGAGCGCTTTATTTCATTTTATTTTACTTTATTCGTTTCATTTAGTTTATTTAAATTTTGTTAATCTAGTTTTAGTTTTTTGCTTTTATTTTTAATCAGTTACTCAAATAATCATAGAGTTAATATAATTTCAGTAATTAACGAAAATTAGACATGATCTTTGTGGAAACGATATCCGTGCTCATGGTACACTTTATAACTTGTACGATTCTATGCACTTGCAGATCCAACCAAACACTATAAATAAGCCTAGAGACTTCCATTTTTGGGGATGGACTCATTTTCACACACATGCACTTATTAAAAGGCATTTGGACTTTCATGCTTCTTTTAATTTCTCCAGAATTTTCAGAAGCATTTTGAATTATATCAGATTTCATATTTATTAAAGAAATTTCCTCCTTAATAGTGGATATAACTCAAATTGAGTGAACTACTATAAAACCTAGTGTGATATCTTTATTTAGCATTCTTGTTTCTCTAATTTTTTTTTTTTTTTTATAATTCTTGTTTTCATGCATATCTTTGTAATTCTTAGTTTGAATCCTATTATGACCTAATAACCATGATTAAGGGCCCAATTAATTCAAATTTATATTTCAATTAAATATTGATACAAGTTAGCATAATTGTAAATCTAACGTTTACATATACCAAACATGATTAGTATATTGTTAATTACTTAATATGTTTGTAGATCATTAGTATCTTTAATTAATAGTTTTTAATTAAATTATTAATTTCTTTGTTATTTTTTAAATACTAAATATTTGCCTTTTTATTTAATTCCCAATTACTAATTTTTAGTTGTTTACTTATTAATATTCTACATGATCACTCCTTACTAATTAATCTTTAATTAATAATGCTTAACTAAAAGATAATAATTAATAATTAACGATTAATGACCAATTTAGTAGAGAAGCAATAATTTTCAAAAATATTTAATTGAAAATGAATTATTTAATTGCTAATTTTTTAAAGATGGAAACTAGACAAGAAAAACAACTTTTAGGCTTTTTCCTCTTTCTTTGCTAAAAAAAATTGACTGCTTACCATCAACCTATACGAATCATTTTTGGAAACATAAACAAAAAATATTAGAAAATTTGCACTAAATAACAGTTTCAATTCTTAATATATATAAATAGTACACTTTTAAAAATTGTTAAGTTCATAATTTTAAAATCACGTGTTCTTTTTGAACACTTAAATTTTCAAGTTTACCTCCTCTTTTTTCTTCTTTTTCTTCTTCTCTTTCTTTTTATTTTGGTTTTTCGTTATCTTAATGTTGTTTCATGTTTTTCTTTATGTCTTTTAATATCAAAATATGTTTTATTTCAATCTAAGTAGACTATTTACTTAGAATTATTACAATTTAGTCTACTTATTTTTAATCCTAATAAAAAGTAGTCTGATTCCCTCCTTCTCCCAAAAAACTATTTAGGAATTATTTCAAACGATAAATTTATTTAGGAATTAGTTCCAACAATAAATTTATTTAAACACGTCAAAAATGTTTTCAAAACAAAACAAAACATAACAGGGTTGGCTCTTTTTTTTTTTCTTTCCTCATTTTCTTCTAATTTTCATCCCAAATTTCAACAATCCTCTGCCCTGGAGACCATAAGGCATTTATCTCTCTGGTAATATTTACATTTTTCTTTTGTTTTTTGTAGTTTTAGTTTTTTTTTTCAAATAATAATTGTATCTACACTTGGAGATCTCATCCATACAGTGAAAAGTTTGATACACTCAAATCTTGATCTAGTTGTGGTAACTTGCTTCGGTTTGTTTTCTTATATTTTTATGTGGTTTTTTTAATCAGATTTATAGTTTTTTGACGTGTCGGTATGAAAGATTTTAGGCAAGTGAAGATTGATATAGACAGTATAGAGGGTGTTTTGAAAGAGACAATTATTTCCATCGGCGCTCTATTTTCACCTTTGCAATGTAACGAGCACCAAATTGCCTTACTTGTTTTTCAACAGAAACAATAGTTTGAATAGCATTGTGAATTATAACCATTTGTTATGGGAGAAGCTGCGGTGGTGCTCCTTTGTGGCGCACAATGGATAGAACACACTTTTAAGCCACACATAAAAGCGGATGATCCACAATATTATAAGTGTATGTAAAGTAATGTAGACACTACACTACGTTATAGAAATTTAAAAAATTTACATAAAAAATAAGGAAGTGAAACTCTTTCACTGCTTTTTCCTTGTCTTGAACTCATGCAAAGGATTTGATAACCAAATTATTCAAACTAATCAAAATAATCTCAGAAAAATCTAACCAAATTTGTTGATTACAAATCAAACTTATTATTACCCAAAACAATTCTAACCAAGCTTTATCATCGACTTAAATTATTCTATTAAGATCTTGGATAAAATATCCTAATAGTTCCTCGTCCGACGAAAACACCTATAAAAGGATACTGGGGAATGGGAGTGGGAGGAAGGATATGATGGCTTTAGGAGCTCCAAGTTCGAAGAGTCTTTGGAAAAATCGAATCATCATTTGGGTAATATATGCCTTGTTTAAGTCAAGAGAGATTTTGAAGAACTTGAAATTTGATTTTTTCATGGGTTTTGTTTCAATACGCAAGAAGAACAAGGCAAAAATTAAAATGGGGCTTGAAGGTGGGCATTATGAAGGCAGCAAAAAACAAATGCTTGTCATTGGGGTTTGATAGTCAGAGTTTTCCAACAATTTTGCGTTTACTTATTTCTGATGGTGATGGATATTCTCCAAGAAAAGTTGGGAAGAAGAAGACTCCACACAGCTTTTCTTTCTCTTTACCCCCTCTTTCATAGCTCATACCGTTTCTTATTCTTTATATATATATATATATATATATATATAAAGCATGTCATTTACAACGTGATCTATTTGCACCTTGATGCATCAACAATGTCAAATTCTTATCGTGCGGTCAATAACAAGCACTACCTATAGTGCCTATAAAGCATGCACTACCACAAATTCTCCCATTTGTTACATCAAACCTTGTATTTCTTTCTCTTTTTTTTTTTTTTTTTTATTTAAGGGTAGATGTTAAAATTTTATTGTTTTTGATACAAAGAGAACAAGAATGCTACCACTTTTGAATAAGGTTAAGTTTGATTCGAACCCTCAACTTAAAAAATGTTAGTGTCTCAAACTAATTAATTCATCCTACATTTTCTATGAAAAAAAAAACCTATAAGCAATATAAAACAGACGAAAATGCTAATCAGTCGATTGGTCTAAACACACGACTGAAGCGTTGTGTTTCCTCCTAAGTACAAAATATGGCTTTACTTTCAAAAAAATGACGACGTTAAACATTAATATACAAGAAATAGATACATATTGGATAGTACGTAGAGGTGTAAATTTAAGCCGTTCGGGTAGGCCCGACCCACAAGGCCAAAAGCCCAGCTTGGTTAAAAAGGAGGTCTAGCCCAGCTCCAAGCCCACATGGGCCTGGCCGCTTGAATTTTTACAAGGGATTTTTAAGAAAATTATCTAATCAGCGTGACTCGGCCAACTTTGGGCTAGGCTGGGCTCAAGCCCAAAGAGATGGGCCATGCGCCGGCCCACTTAGGCCGGTCCAAATTAATAGCTCTAGTAGTGCCTCATCCCAATTAAAGCCTAATAAAGAGCGACTCTAACCTACACCAATATGGTATATATGGAAAAGCAAGTTTGCCATTGAATCACTCTCCAATAGAACGCCATTTATAATGCCAAATTGAAAGGAAATGGCATCTTTACTGTTCATTCCATAACAATTTTTATAATAGGGAATTAACATAAAAGAAATATTAAAAGGAAGATAAAAAGGAAAATACATGGGATATTCTTTTTAGTGTTAGAAATAGTATAATGAGTTGGAGATGAATTTACTGTTTAAAATAAAAGTTATATTATTTTAGTGTAAAAATTACGCCATTTTAGTGTTAAGTGTTAGAGAAACCCTAAGCTATACAACACTGCTCTAAAATAAATCAAGCGAAAGTAGCAGCGAGCCAGTAACTATCAAGAACAACAATTATTTTGTACTTAACCCCTCTGATCATGGCTTGATGTCTCATGCGGGGGACTGTTTTTTTAGCCTTGAATGGTGCAAGCTTGTTGGACCAGACAGGGAAAATTTTGCTCATTCATAAGCCCGTAAATTTGCAAACTCGCTCATCAAATTGATGCTCATTACCCATATGTACTGACTTCAAGAAAGCTCCATGCATTTTTCTCATGATGTATTACTTATTTTATCTTTTTTCTTCTTCCTTTTTAACTTGGAGTGGGGATTTGAGCTATATATCTTGTAGTGGAGTCGATCGATGCCATGTAGATTTACTGACAGGCTATGCTTACAATTATTTTTTTATGATCATTTAATTAGATGACATTGCGGCCACTTTGTATTTAAAGCAGAAAAAATAATTAATTTTTTTAATTAATCAAAATTGTTATCAAGGGATTCTAGAATACAAATTTAACCTGTATTTTGACTTGTGCTTGTGCTTGTGCTGGCCATCCACTAATTCTAACAAGGGCCTCATTATCAAAAAGCAGATAGAGTAAACAACATGCAATTAATAAAATAATGTGAATAGATAATAGTATATAATGCCTTGTGTCTTGCTTTCTGTCACTATCAACTACAGAGAGGACGCTAAATATCTAGACTGTCAACCGCATGCTCTGACCAGCCTCTAAAACACCTTCTAGACAATACTAAACGGTCAACTTCTCTCATTTATCCTTCCAAATTAATTTTGATCCTTTCCTTCTCTTGAATATTTCGTAACTGCCAATTTATCTTTCGTAATCAACTGCCAATAATCTACAATGTTGCTTTACAAACCTTCCATGCACCTTCCTACATGACCTCTAGATTTCTATTATAAAAAGAAGTTTTGATTTACCTCAAAAACAACCCTTGAAATCATAGATTACCCCAAACTTTAAACAAGGAAAAAACTCAGCTAATTAGATTCCTCCATGACAACTAGCCAAAGCGGCGATTACAAAACTAAAACGGTAACGCCCAAGGTTGTGATAATCGACACTCAGTACGTAAAAACCGACCCCGTGAGCTTCAAAGACGTTGTTCAGAAGCTGACCGGTAAGGATTCCACGGTGACCGACGGCAATGAAGGAGCGCCGAAGCGACCGTTAATCTCGAACAAGTCGAAGCATGAGAGTAGTACTAGTTTTCTGTCTTCAGGTTTTCTAACGAGAGATATTTCGTTCAAAGACTTTGAAAGGCTGCTTAGAGAAATGCCACCGATTGACGAGATGTGGGTTGATTAGGTTGATCAAAGACGTACGTTTATATGCGGCTGATATTAGATACTTTGGTTAGCTTGATTTTCGATTCCGTCATTTCTTAGCATTGGCTTATAGTGGACAGAAATAAAATATTTATATAGGGATCTTGGCCTTGTATATATGACATAATTTATCTGATCACTCCCTAGCCTTTTTTTTCCTTTTCTTTTCATCACCATCTCAGTGTGGAAGCCCAAATAAGGGGAGGGATCGCTACTTCATTTCGCTTGCCGCTTCTACGGAATTGCCTTCAGTTTCTTTTCCTATAGCTACATGTTTTCGCGGAGTCGAGATCAATGGTAATTCGGTTACCGTACATGAATTATGATTGGTATTAAAACGACTAAATGAAGGAATCTATAGGTTAATGTGTATTAAGCCAGATATTTTCTTTTTCAACGAGGGTACCATAAAAAAATAAAATAATATTTTTATCAAATGAATATATAATTATATATTTAGGTAAATTGTTTTAATAGCCTCGAATCTATTTAAAAGATAATAATCAAGTTTGATTTTTTTTTTTTACCTGAAATAACATAGAATTCAAAAAAATGACGCAAAATGATTAATTTGACTGACTTCCGTCTATTTTTCCTACTTCGTCGATCATATGCTGTGCATATGACGGAACATGATTGAATATCAAGGATATTTTAGTAACATAATAATTTAAATTACATTTGAATAAAAAATAACTAAATTAAATTAAATATTGTAAAACATAAAAACAAAGACAAAAAAAAAATCCATAAAAAAAACTTCTAACAATCACCACCCCTCTAATAGACGCACTCCACCCCAGACCAGCGAAGCCGCGACCGCCCTTCTGTCATCTCTTTCTTTCTCTTCCTCCTCCTCCGAAGACACCCCCTCCCCCAACCCACTATGTTCTTTCCGCAAGATCGACTACATCCCTTCTGTTGTGAGATCCCAACAATTCTCTCTCCTCTTTTCTCCCTCCTCTGCAGATCGCACACAACCACTAGAGATAGTGAATGGAATGATTACCTAGTCTAAAGTCTCAAGTCGATAAAAATTTATCCAAAAACCAGCACGCCTACCATCCCCGTCGTCCCGTGTTCACCACCTCGTAAAGTTGTTAGAGCTAAAAAGCCATCTAAAATTGCCCTCTCATTCTCGTATAAAAACCACACCACCCAAATCTAAAAAACACACAAAAAAAAAAAGCACACCATGATTTGAAAATAAATAAGCACCCAACACCGATTTGAAACACGATGGCGGGTTAGGCAATTTGCATACGGTGTGACAAGGTTCTCTGAGGGGGGAGCTCCATTAGTCTGGGTTTGGTGAAGGGGGATGTCGCGATGGAGAAGTGGGGGAGCTACGCTGGTCTAGGCTCTATGAGGCTGGCAGTTGCAACGGAGGAGTGAAGAGCTTGGTGGGTCTGGATGGTGATGGTCAGGACGGGGGGATTTGGGGTTAGTGAAGAAGAAGAACGTTTTATTTTATTTTTTATTTTGTTTCCAAGGGAATTTATCTGATTAAAATGTTGGTTAATGTAGGATTTTTCGGCCACTTCACAACAAATTAGGGTCATGTGATAGACACATCATTAACAAAAGTGAGAAAATAATCAGACGTCGACCACCTGGGCTCTTTTGCACTTTATTATTATTATTATTATTTTTTTTTTTGAGGTTGAGATCATTTTAGCCAAAAAAAAAAAAAAAAAAAAATCTAATTATCACCTTTTAAATATATTGAAAGGTATTGGTGCAATTTGCCTTATATATTTTTATAATTGATCATGGGTGCACTTTTAATTTTCCTTCTAAAATAAAAGGACACAACTATATCTTTTAAGTAATTAGTAAGAGGATGGTTATTTTTCTTATAAAATAAGAGCAATTTTTATTCTTCATTTTTGTAAAAATTGTAGAGTAAAAATACAATTTTCAAAAACTGTGTGAGGGAATGTGTCACGCTCCAAAACTGGGATTGGTGATATAGCAGCTTATTTTAAATAATTAATTAAAAATAGTATTGAAACACCAATTATGAGAATTCAATTTAAGGAAATTAGAGAAAATTCCTAGTTGAAAACAAAAAGTAAACATCATTTTATGAAAATACTTAAGTCTGCCACTTCTAAATTATAATGAGTCATTTACCAAATGTGATGATCCGTTTTTTCAGACAGTCCCTTTACTTTCATTAAACATCGTTCGTAAACAGTAATCTTACTTACTTAATAAGAAAAATATTGACTTATATTTTTTTAGCCGTTTTTTAAAACGTACTTAAAAACTATTGTGACCACTGTCGCCATTCAAGTTGAGACCTCGCTTAACACTTGTCTTTAAAACCATTTCAAATCGTTTCTTAAAACTTAATAAGAAATATTTACTAAAACATATCTTAAAACTTAACTTTATAATATAAAACAGTTCGTAAACTGTATCTTAAACCTTTGAAAATATTTCTTAATACTTTGACTTTATCAAAACTTTGACTTTTTGAACTTTGAAAACGTTGTATCAAACAGTGAGAGAACATTTTTTTTATGCATCGGAAACTTACTATGGTGGTATCCATACCCAAATCTTCACATCTGCCCTCCGCAGCACTCGGTTCTTTTAACGGGTCCTACTGGTTACCCATAAAACTACCTACAGCATGAATAAACTTTTAATGAGCTTTCACTCAGTAAGTTCAAACATAAACTCACAAACATTTAAAACATACTTTACAAACTTTTCTCATAAAAACCTTTTGCTTGAAACATTTTTCATAAACGTATTTCATAAACATTTTTCATAAAACATTTCTAAAATGTTTCTCATAAATGTTTTCATAAAACATTTCTTGTAAACATGAAAATGTTTTCATAAACACTTAACATAAACATTTCTCAGAATTTTTTTCATAGCATTTAAATATTTCATAACAAGAAAAGCAAGCAAAACTAAAATGCATGTTTCTATTTATGCTCAATTATGTACTTTCGATGATAAATGTCTTATAAATATTCTTTTCTTACTTTAACTTTCTATCTTCATTCCTTAACTATCCTTATCTTACTTTAACCTTCCATCCTTTGTTCCTTAACTTTTCTTATCTTACTTTAACTTTATATCCTTGTTCCTTAACTTTCCTTATCTTACTTTAGTGTTCGTACCAACATCATCGATCATGAGATTATAATCATGATGGTTCCCTTGTGGAAGACTTGAAACCATCGAACATTGATGTTATGTACCTCACATCTAGGAGGTCAAATCTTTACTTTCATTACCTCACAACAAAGAGGTTGGTACAACACTTTCTTTTTATCTTTACGTTACCTTCTTATTGACTTTAGTGGGCATATCAAATGCAATCACATCATATGCAGACACATTTGTAATTCATAACTTATACTATAAAATCTATTGCATAACGAATGCAACTTATTACAACATAAAACGTAAAGACATTTTGCAAATCATAACTTGTTCTCAAAAACTTATTACATAACAAATGCGACATATTACATAACAAATGCAACTTATAACGCAAACACATTTTGCAAATCATAACTTATACTATAACACTTTTGCATAACAAATGCAACTTATTACATAACAAATGTATCATAAAACTTATAAATTAAGCTATAAAATATTACGCATTATCAAAATGCAAAACATACTTTAAATACTTTGAAAATCATAACTCGAACTTTTAAGAACATTATGCATATCAAGATGCGAATAGACTTTAAACATAACAGTTGCAAATGTATTGCAAATTTTGTTTTGAATCTTTAAAACTTTTTTGCATAATAAATACAAACATACTTTAAAAGAACTTGCATAATGATCACAAACTCATTTATAAACATACACGTAAATATTTAAAAATCATTTACTTCATGCTATAAGTGAAGTTTGAAACTTACCCGGACTATGCTCTAGCGTTCTCTATTCCGTTCATTATCCTTCCATTAGTCAGCCTCTGTGTCCTAATCATACAACACCCGACTAATTAGTTAACTTTCTTTGTATCAATCTACTCAATTGATAATAAAACGTAAACATTTACCATTCTTTCCTTTTAACTTGGCTTGTACACTATCTGTTTACCCTTGTCTTTACTTAACCTTATAAACCATCGATTTACCTTTCCTTCACTTAGCCTTGTAACCCATCGGGGTTACTTTTCCTTTACTTAAACATCCTTATTAAATCTCTCGTCCCTCATGCCAATTACGTTACTTAACGTATTACGAAACATTTTTTGTCTAAGAACGTTATGCTAAATCAGAGTATTCGATTCCATTCTGGCCATTTTCTTAAAAATGATGACTTTACCCTTAATGGGTTTTTCGTCAACTTCGTAACCTTATAAAACCCATTGCTTAACTTCAACGTTCTATTTCTTACATGTTACGAAAAAATTCCCGTGAAGGAGCGTTTTTCAACATCGGGTGTTTTTGGTCATTTTTTATAAAATGACCATTTGCCCTTAATCTCCTTTTCTTTTATTCATTCTTTGCCTAACTTTAAATCCTTTAAAACTTAGCATCTACGATACTTACTACCTACAGCAGTGTAAGAAACCAATGTTTCCTAGTGAAAACTCAGTTTTCACACAATTTACGGTTTTGGCCCAAAATACAAAAATATTTACATTTTTGTCCCTGGAACCAAAGATAATCTTTTTAAACCATTAGTCCCCATTTTTCATGAGGAACGTTTTTGCACAAAGTACCATATGCAAAATCCTTTGGAAAAATGACATTTTTGGCCTTTAAAACTTTTTTCCAATTTCAACAAATTCTTGTAAAATTAAAATCTTACAAACGGTTGAGATTTTTGACGAATTGTCTACAATATTTAACAGTTTCATCGAGATTTACAACTTTCATGTTTTAACTGTTACGAAATTCCCACTATACAAGGGTATTTTTGGGCATTTTTTAATTCTGTCGAGAAGAAACTTTTTCTTTCAATTTAGTCCTTGAGGCATTTTTATTAAAATCCGTTTTCAATCAGCAACTCTACCCTTGCAAGGGCAGTTCTAACTCTTGTTTCAATCATTTTCATGCCCACTCATCATTTTTACAAAATTATGACTAAAATTACAAAAATAATACTTTTTTCAAAAAATAACATTTTGCACAATAAAACCTAAATTTTCACAACATCACCATGCCATAATTCATGTATCTATGGAATTTAAGCAAAACTTTGATTGAAAACCCACATACCTTTGAAAGAATAAAAATCAAATTAAAAATCACATAATTTCAAAACTTAACCCAAATAGTACTTTTGGTTTCTAGCCCTCCAAGAGCTCCTTTAAAGCCTTTTTCCTAAGCATTTCTCATACAAAAATGCTTTGAATTAACTTTCTTTCCTTAACCCGAGAAAACCCATGAAAAACCTTGAAAAAAGTTAAGGTTTTTACCTTAAAACTTGTTAAAATCCTTGGGCTTCACTTCTTGAACTTAATTAGGGATAGTTTTGCAAAGATGGGAAGTTGAAAAATTTTGAGGAAGCTCATCCATGGCTGCCGGTTTGGGAGGAAGAAGAAAATGGGAGATTTTTGGCTAAACTCTCATTAAATGCATACTTATCCCACTTGGTGACTCACCAAGTAATCCATAAGTTTACTAATGTGGCATAATGTGATTGGGCCACCTTTCATGGCATGGTGGCCCAATAGAAAATCAATGGGTGTCCACTTTGTGGGGCCCAAAAATTTATACTGTGTAATTTTTCACCACACATATTTTTCTTACACTGTTGTGGTCAAATCAGTGCAAACTCATATCCTTAGACTGTGTAAACTATTTTACTTGTCTTTGGTTTATTTTTTGGAGGCCAAACATAACTTTTCTTATTCATCCATATTCTCTAAGCAGTATTATTCCTATACTACTTTAACTTGAACAGCCCAATTTCTGCACTGTTTGACCTTAAACAATCTAATTCTTACACTGCATTACTCCAATATTGTACAATTTTTCATGTTATTATATATTATTTTTCCTTAAACTATATTTTTTGTCTTAATATAATCCTTAACTTATTGCATTAGAAATTTTCGGGTGTTACATCAAATTTGTTAAATACTTAGAATATCATAGAAAACTGTCTCCAAAACATTGAAAAAACTTTCAGTTGAAATACCACACTGATATCTTCTGGGTCTCACCGAAATATATGCATGCATAATTTAAAGGCAAAAATAATAATAATAATAATAAAGTAAACATCCAAATCACAATCTAACATAAATAGAAAAGTGCATGAAAACAAATAATTATTACATGCGTTTCACAGAACATACAATTAAATTGCAAAAAAAAAAAAAAAAAAAGAAAGCTCAACTCACAAAATCTACAAGCTACACCAAAAAATGCGCTACTTTGTAGCATACTAAGATTCTCCTACAAGCGATATTTTAAAATAAAACAAAAATGTACAAAACTATGAGCGAAAGGATTAATACGATTATCACTTTAAAATGCAACATTTAAATAATAGTAAAATTTACATAAGACCTAAATAAATAAATAAATGAAAATTTAAAGCAAAAGCTTATTGAACTGCTTCTCGTGATTTATCAAAAATCATAGCAAAATACTTACACATCGCAAAACTTAAAATCACTATCGAAGTAGTCCATACGAGATTTTAAGACCTGCCACCTAGGTCACTCACTACATGAGTTGAACTCTAAATGCTCACTGCTTAATAAAAATCAACCACTTGAAGAATCATGCGCCAGATGGGTTTGAAATCTCTTTCAAATCTTTCTCACTTAGAAATCTCATCCCGTGATATTGAACTTTTGTTTTTATAAGAATTCCTTAAAATTCATATTTTTAGAACTTTTGAAAATAAATAAATATTTAAATCAATTCACAAAAACATTTTAAGGATATATATGTTAAGGTCAAACACTTTAAACTTTGGCTAACAAAGAAAGAGTTATAATCTTATCTCGGTATTAGCAAAACCTGACACCTAATCTTGAATAGGTGCTAAGTCCAACATATGCTCCACTATATTCTAGAACTTTAAAGACCACTCTAAAATTAGATATTAACCTAATTAATGGAAGTCACATTTCATAATTAATTTCACTAACTTTGGTTCCATGAGTGTGCTATTAATAATTAGATACTAAATATGCAAAAATGATAAAAATTATCCAACATGCTTAAAAATAAAATTTAAACATTATTTTTTCATTAAACAGTCTAAAATAAAATCATACAGTTTAAAAATGAGTAAGTTATGCAAAACAGCAAAATTGTGTAGTTTTCCAACCTGTCGAAACACGAGGTAGATTCCAGGTTTGCCGTAGGCCCAGACTGGCTGGTTCGTCGAAAAACTGGCTTTTTCCAATTTTTCAACCTAAAGCTAGATTGAGTTATGCTCAATTTTCTTGCCCTAAAATCAGTTCACGAAGCACTGTAAGAGTTGAATATATCCAAAGACATATTCATAACACATGGTCACCAATGCGCCCAACTTTTATAATATTTAGAATTACAAGTCACATTTTGATACAAAACTAGAGAACACAAAAACCTAGCACAAATTCAATCTGCATTGGAACATATATCCTCGACTCTCAAGCATTTGACAACTCAGAAACTTAATCTAACATGCTCAGGTCATATTTCTAGACATTTGTCAAATCAAATCATAAACACATCCATAATCTCATATTCAAACCCATATGCATTCAAGATATCAAGAATACAACATGAATGCTTAGACAAAATTCTCAACTCAGTTTTTAATTCGAAATTAAAAGGACAAACTAACCATCAAATTCGGATTAAACGGAAGAGATAGGGAAAAATCAGTTTCTAGAACCCTTGAGGTCTTGAGTTGGCGATGATTTGAGTCCAAGAGAGGAGTTATTTTTCTGGTTATTTAGGTGTTTTTGAAGCTGAGTTTGAGAGAGAGAGAGAGAGAGAGAGTCCGGATTAGGCTTGTGGTTTTGTCTAAAAATGGGCAAAAGCGAGTTGGGGATCACTTCTGGGGTGGAAAGGCTTTATCAGGTTTGGTGGATTGCAAGTTCAGATTTTAAGAAATGCTGCAGAGTGGTTTCACGTGAGACATTGAGTGAAAGCTGGCCAGTGGCGTTTTTGTAAATAAGTAGGAAAGCAGTGGTACAACCGTAAACAATGAATTAAAGCTGATAAAATCAATACTTTAAAATATGTTGACCATTATTTTTATCTGCTGTAACAATTTAAAATAATGGAATGCAATTAAATTAATGATAATGACAATTGATTTCAATTTAAGAACACTAATCACACCAAATTAGTTTAATTACTTAGAATTAAAATTAGAAGTGCTACATCGCGTGCTTCCATTCCATTAATACTTACCTCAGCCAGTATTGAATAATCAAATAAGAATCGACTTTTCGATATAAGACAGTAAATTTGATTATTCCCTAACATTTATAATAATTATTATTCATGATCAAAAACTTGCAGCGCCTGTTAAACTAACATTTTGTTCAATGTAGTGTTTGATGAGAGAAAATAAGCTCTTAAAATGAGTACGAAACGGAGAATCCACATTTAAGCCCAACGGGATACAAGGCCTCTCTGTGTAATTGTGTGTATAATTTTTCGTGTGTGTGTGTGTGAAAGAGGGAGGGAGATGGGCCTCTTTTACGCTCGGTCTTGGGATAGATCATGCCCTAAATCACGAGCTTGGGCTTATTCTCTTTCGTTGTTTTAAAAATTTAATAAAGAATAGAGAAATTATAGCAAATAACATTTTTTAAACAAATAAAAAGAAATAGCATAATCTTAAAAATTGAAAAAAATAATAATTTGAGTAATTTCTTTTCTCAGAATCTCTAAACTTGCCCTTCCGTCTCTCTCCCTCCTTTCTCTTTTCTCTCTGACTATTGATATGAGGAGATCGCAACAAACGTTAATGGCGGCTTTTTCGTGTCTCTGGTGTTGGCGCTCGAGCTCCTCCATGTCGACATCGCCGAGGGCCACCGTCGATCTTGGTAAATTTATACTTACATGGTAAATGACTCGTTTACATATGGAAAAACAAATCTTGTTACGTTAATAAACATAACATTTACCATGTATATGACATCTAATGTTCATATGTAAGTCAAACAGATTAAATATTATTGGTACATATAATATTTTCATGGTAAATGACTCATTTACAGCTAGAAATACAGATTCTATCATGGTAAATAGAATATTTATCATGTGAATATGATATTTACCTATAGTTACATAAATTTTAATCAAACAAGTGAAATATTATTGGTAGATGTTACATTTATATGGAAAATAATTTATTTATGATGGAAAACAAGAATATGTTATGTTGGAAAATAAAATATTTACTATATAAATGTGACATTTACCAATCGCACATAACCCCAAAGTAGAAAATCTTTCTCTCTCCTCCCTCCCCCACTCTCCGACAACAGCGGCACTGTGACGACAATGGCAACACAACAATGGTAGCCAAGCATGGCGATCTCAAGGACGGCGACAGAAAAGAGCGACAATGTCAACCTCTTTTTCATCTCTAACTCTAATGAATAGATTTGGTTTTTGTGAGGATAATGATCTAGCTCTTGTTGCTTGTGGCAAAAGAGGACGAGCAATGGATTTGTTCTTGCACTCTTGAAAAAGAGAAACCGATGGTTGACTTTTAGCAACGAGTCTGTCATGATGCACAAAAGGGAAATGGGGAAGACAAGGACATTTTAGGGATTTAAAAATTCTCAAATATGCATACATACATATAAAGACAAATGGTTGGAAAACACCAAGGTTTAAGACAAAAACTTACTAGGAATCTGAAAATAATTCTTGAGGATGTACTTCTTATCACCGTCGAAAGGATGAGTTTTGTAGTCCCCCCTTATCATAAAAAACATCTTTTTCCAGTCATGACCAAAAGAAGAGAGACCTATAATTAGTAGGGGACCTTGTCCTTGGCTCTATTGAAGGCTCCAACATAGTAATAACTGTAGTACCATGCTACAGTGGAGACTGACTAACATTGTAGGAAAAAAGGGAACTCATCGAGGCCAAAGGGTGCTTGGAAGTGCAAATACCACAAGATTCACATTCCTAAAAAGATGTACCAGAAATTAGGAGAGAGCTAGGCTGGTGACATGTCTAGTTTGCTGCACAACTTTTTTACAAAGGAATGGAGAGAAAACATCATCTTGACTATGAAAATCGATTGTATATGGCAAAATATCTGAGAGGAGGCACATTGATCTCGCGTCTATTAACGCACTCTAAAATAATCCCAAGTATAAGGTTGTCTTAAGTAATATTTACCTGGTGAATCTGAAGTCGAACCTATAGGAAAGGATTCATTCAGTTCCAGTACATATATTATATTAACTTTTTCTTTTTATTTAAGCTGAAAAATTTGAGGATTAATATTTATTATTCACAGAATATATTTACAATATTTACACATTTTTACAACATTTTTCATCTTCAAATTTTAATAATTTGAAACTTTAATAACAAGAAATGTAGACAATTTAAAATAAGTTAAGCAAAATAACGATAATGACAACGGCAATTTAGACGAGTAAAACAACAATAATAACAGAGTTGAGGTTTTAAGGTTATGTTCTGGTAATTATCTTAAGTATATTTTAGTTTTTCTTTTTATTTATTAGTTGGTTTAAGTATACACTATGCCATCCTACGTCGACAATAAATCAAGATTTACCAAGCATTTATTGTGCCATTCCATGTCTATAATGTAACAGAAACACAACTTAATAAATAGGCAGCATTTCAACATAACTTAACTAAAATGACAACCAAGATAATGAGTTAAGCATTTATCGAGTCATTCTCTATCTACGAGTAATCAAGTCTTTCCAAGCATTATTAGTGTCATTCTATGTCATCGATAAATCAAAACTGTAATTTTGACAGAGTACTAGCTAAGAAAATATTGAAATCCTAAGTTTTCTAAGAAAATATTTTTGCATTACAACTGCTTAGAAAACTAGAAAAAAAATATTTAAGATAATTTTGCAAGAATTTTCTACTCTTCCCTCCGCTAAAAAGGTATTTAGAAAATCATATTTAATAAAATACAACTGATATTATTGAATATAATTTTTACAACATAAACTGGGAAATATTTTACAAGAAACTGGACTAAAAACTGAAATGAAAATGAAAATATAAAAGACTAACTATTTATACAACAGTGTTTTACACGGTGTAAGGAAGGAATTGTAGAACCAAGCATCAAAGACTTGGTATTTATAGAACCTAAAAAAATACTATTCATACATTTTTTTTTATAATTTTGTACTGAGGCTATGTTGAAAATTCAGATTAAGACGATATGAAATTTTCCTTGTTTTTTTTTTTCACGTGAGATTCCCTTCTTCATTGTCTGAAAATTATATTGAGATCCTCTACTTCTCATGGGCTACATGTACTGAAACAGGCGCGATCTAGACCGTTAATTTTGTGATCCAAGGGCCGAAATTCGCTAAAAAAAAGGGCCCAATGGGGCCATGTGACCCACAAACACAGACCACCAAATTGGTCGTGGTCAGTAAATCCAACAGCTAGTAGGAAGCACACTCGTGAAAGCGCCCGCACATGATCCGACGCAGTCTGAGATTCCCTGACCGACTCTAACGGCTTTGTCAACGTGTGTTGTGCACATGCCAATCGCAAAACGACACGTGGAACGCACTACTAAGACTCGGCTGATGCAATGACACGCGCCCTTTGGTTGGACGGCTGAGATCAATTCAGCAGGTTATCGGACGATCCTTATTTCGCCACGTGTCCTTAATTATTCATATTTGAATTTTTAATTGTTTTTTATGCATTTGATGTCCGATTTTGTCCTTTTTTGTACAGTTTTGCTCTGTTTTTTCTCTAGATTTCAAATCTAAAATTCACAAATACACTAAAATTAATTATTTTACAAACAAAATAATTAAAAATATTTATTTTACATTAAAACACATAAAATTAATAACAAACTTATAAAAGTTCCAGTCTCTTTCGGTTTAGCACATATATAATTTTTATAACTTGGAAATATTTTTAGAAATTACTAAAAATATAGTAGGACATATTTACAAACTTAAAACATACTATCAAACACATTAAGACTCAAAATAAAATCACACAACATTATTTTTATGGTTTTAATTATTCACAAGTTAAAAATATATTTAACATACCAAAACGACTCTAAAAATTATAAAAATATTATTAAACATAAAAACAAATTGAAAGCACATTTTAAACTCATTTTCACAATAAGATACTAAAACACTATTTATCACTAAATTGCTATAATTCAAGAGTTTTATGAGAAATATTAATGCAAAATGATTGATTTTAATGTTAAGAAAAGTGCATTTTCTAAGTCTCATCACACCCCCTAACTAGCTTATTGCTAGTCTGAACAATTAAAGTGATAAAACTTAAAACTAACAAAAGGTTTTTTTTTTTTGTTTTTGAAAAACTGGTGATTCCTTGCTGATTTTCCTCAGGGTTTATTTCATATACATACCTCAAAGTAAAAATATAAATATTAATTAAGTTATGATTCATTTCTAGAGTGTGTCAAATATTTAAGATGAATCTTCCTATGTGTGTGTGAATTTTTATTACTAATCAATGCATATTAACCAGATAAATTTACATTAATACAACTTAATTTATTTAAATAAATTCTTATAAGTGTGTTTTTCATCCATCTCTCCACTAATGTAGAATAACACCTTGTTAAATACCTTTTAGGCTTTATTCAGCTTGTAATGTAAGGCTAGGGTCAAAGGTAGGATGGAAGATATTTGAGGCTCAATTCACCCATAAGACACTTACAAAAATCCTGAACCTTTAAAATGTACAATCTAATTCCCGAAGTTTACAATCCCGAACTCGAAATGAAATTTCCTTTGTCAACCACTTTTTCTTTTATTTAACTTTCTTTTTTTTCTTTTTTTATTTTTTTTACATTTTTTTACTAAAATACAAAATAAATGAAGATTTACAACATAACAAAAATAAAATTACATATTTTTACAGATGTAACAGATATTCTTAACCCATCCCAACCTCCCATAATATTGGCATAAATCCGATTACGCTTGAAAGAACAAATGCCTTATGAGTGAAAGCTAAAAGAAAAGGATTATGAATTTGTTAAAAAGCTAGGCTAAATATGTAGGTAACAAACAAAATAGAACACTAAGCACAACGGGATAACTAGGGATATAAAATATCTTTAGGTAGGCTTGAAAGACTCAAACGTTTCAAAGATGGCCAAAATTATATCTATAACTTAGTATTATCTAGGATTTCGCCTCAAGAGGGATTTAAACAAGTTATAAGATTTTATAAAAATAAACCAAATTATACTAACATAAGCAGTCTTTAAATTAATATAACAAATCATAGTGCAAGATTTTTGGGAAAATTTCAACCTAAATGTAAGGCAAACTAAAGAAACTAACATAAACTTAAATAATATTTAAGATTTACCTTAAGTCATGAAAATGCTATAATCTTGATATTGTCATCGGACAGGAGGCAAATTATCGAAAATATTTTTAGATATTTGAATTTTTTTTATTTTTTTATTTTTTTTAATAATCAAATGCAATGCAAACACACAGTTTTTATGATCATGTAGAAATACGTCTCAAGAATGCTAGTCACTCCATTACTCAGCTATTTCTACCAAGGTGAAGATGAGTTTCAAGAATGTTAAGTATTCCTTACCTCAGCCATCTTCAAACTTGCATGCTACACATGGAGAAAAATGCAGAGATGAAAATTTACAAACACAAAGGACTTCATTTTTGGACCATTATCGAGACACATTTCAAGACAAATCCTTCACTCAGCCATCTCGACCTAGGAACACATGAATCTTAAAGTCTTACAAACAACACACCTTTTATTTATTTATTTTTCTGCTTGGTTTTTAAAACTAGTCCCAGATTCAATCACCAAAAAAATAAAATAAAATTGACACAACCTTCTCCTCCCAACCTAAATTGAACACTGTTTCCAATGTTTAACAACATTAAGCAGGAAGAGTAACAACATATATTTATAAGAGTGGTTATTCAAAGACAAACACAAAAACCAAAACATAAACAATAATGCTGTAGGTAAAACTAAAAGAGATAGAGTTTAGAGAGAAAGATCCAAATTTCATTTGCATTTTCCACAGAACTTTAATGTTGCAGTGTCTGCCTCGAGATCAATGACTTGCATTTTTTTGAGCAATTCCTCTACAGTAGGGGCAGAGATAAAAATTTTTCTTCCTGACTCCTCAAGAAACCTTTGTTCCACAACACGATCTAAAAAACTAAGCAAACTGTCAAAGTATCCATTTATATTTAACAAACCAACAAGTTTAGATCGTAGTCTTAACAATTTCTAACTAGCAGTGGCAAAAAGTTCTTCTAGAGTTCGTAAACCTCCAAGTAAAGCAATGAAAGCATTAGAAGCAAACTCCATGTCTCTTATTTGCTCAGGGATACCTACGACTATTCTTTTGACACCAATGGTAGGACCACATAAACGACTTTGAGCAAAAACACCTAGAATAATACATAAAGCTCCAGTACCTTCAAAACGACTTCCAGCAGCAACAGTACCCATTAAACCTAGACTACCTCCTCCATAGACAAGATTGATCTTTTTTTTAGCCAAGACAAATCCTAAATGAAATGCAGCTTCTATGTAATCAATACCTTTTCCTGATTTAGAACCGCAAAACACATAGATATTGTTGAACTTAAAGACTACTGGGATGAGGACTCCATAACAATTACTTAAACTAAGACACTCTTTTTTTTTTTTAGACTGACTCTATCTTACAAATCCGCTCTGAGAAAAACTTAAGAAATAAAGAGATTTTATACACACCTAAGGAGAACGTTAGATACAATTAAGTAAAGACAGCTATGATGACAGATAAGGATAGATAGATAAATGTGACACAACTGTAGAATTTTTTGAAAATTTTTATCTGACAAAATTATTTACCTTTTGACAAACTAGACTCTATTGTACAACTTTTGAAGAATGGGACTAAATTTTAAAAAATCGAAGCAAAGCTTATCTTACACGACACACACAAGATACCTATCGAAAAAGATTATACATCTAACAAAAGAAGAAATGTCAAAATATTATTATGAAAAGATAAACAGTACAATAACAATTGTTAAACAACTACTGTAATAATCACACAAAACAAAAATCTTTTTGTTGATGAAATTTTATTCAAGAATGAGTTAAAGAAAACTTTTGTTCATCAAAACACGTTTCCAAAATTCCTTTACGTTTTGATGATTTTTCATTAAAACCATGATCATATTTCGAATAATTTTCAACATTTTTTTTTATTTTTTTTAATTTTTTTAATTATTTTTTTTAAAAGACAAACACACAAAGAAACAAAGAAGAATACTTTACATGCCTTGTTCTGAAATAGAAGGATCTTGAGTCTGTTTTTCATCTAACATTCTCGCAAACTAAACAGTTGGGTCTTTTATCATCAAATTCGCAAGATGTTCCTTTTCTGCATGAAATTGAGGCCAGAGTTATTTCATAGCCTCCCAAACATATCCACTTGGATGGGACTCAAGAGAAACTCAAAGATCTTCTAAGTTCTCATTCCTAAGACCATTTTTACATAACTGAATTTTATCTTCCCTATTTCTAGATACAAAACCAGGTGAGGGACATTTTTCAGAACAAGTTTGACAAGAACATTTATGACATTTTGATTCCATACGACGAGCTCTTCTTTTTCTAGCACACAAGCTTGTACCCATACTAGGTAAACCTACATTATTTACATTAGTTGGACGAATAAGACCTTCTATGTACATCTTAATATTAGTAAAAAGTTTGAAACGTAAAAGTACCCAAAGACGAGTAACTCTAGTTTTGTACTTCTTTTTTATTTCTCTTTGAGAAAGTGAAGGGAAATATTTCTTTAGGTGCTCATATTTAAGATCCATGATTAAGAAATTGAGATTCTTGAGAGTGAATTGAAAGCTTTGAAAGAGAATTTGAGAGAGAATTGGAGAGATTTTTGTGGAAGCAGAAGAAAGGAGACTAAAGATTTTCTAAAAAAAGTGTTTGAAAGATCTAAGAACTTTGAAAGAGTTTTGAAGAATTCCTAGGAATTTTAGCAAGAAGACAGAGAGAATTCGAGAGAGAAAATGAGAAATTTAGAAAGAGAAAGAACAAAGATTTTTGAGCTTAAATGCACAAAAATGAATTTTATGGACAAAGGGTGAATTACTCTTTAGACACGGGAAAGACTGTACAGACACATGTGACAATAATGGGCTAAACTAAAATGGGCTAAAGAAAAGTAACCAAATAGATTACTAAGAAATGAAAATATTTTTGTGTTTTTGAGTTTTTTCAATTTTTATGTTTTTTTCTTTTTAATTATTTACAAAAGTCTAAAATTCAGTAAAATTTATTGAAAATCATTTCATTAAAATGCGTTTTTAGAGGCTGTTGATACAAAAATACCAACTAATCTTGTTGATTATAACCTCCATAATTTTTGCCATTTTAATGAATTTTTGAAATTATTTTTCTAATTTTTAGGAAAAACAAAGAAAATAAAGATACAACATGCAAAGACAAAAACATAAAAACAATACAAACATTAATTTATAACTATAATTTCAATTTCAGAATCGGAACCAGAATCGTCAATGTTGATGACTGTTGGAAGAGTTGCTCTGAATCTTTTCAAAAGATAGCACTCCTAAAAAGCTAAGTTACTAGCTACTGCAAAGAATCTTTGCTGAAATTTTTCTTCATCCATGAGATCATCTATAGTGTCACCCATTACCTCATCCTCAGGTTCTTCTTCAAAATTTTCATTTTCACATTCAACTTCAAAACTTGAATTTTTAGCTTCAAGAGGTTAGTGAACAAAAACATTCAAAGGATGGTTATCAACTTTGGGTGGAACATTCGAATCAAAAGAATTAGTCAAATCAACCAAAGGATCAACAAACGTTCTAGAAGCACTACTCTTAACAAAGTTCACTTCACACTTTCCAGAGGGTGATTGTGCCATATTAAAAACGTTGAGTTCTGAAGTCATATTCCCAAAAGATAATTTTAGTATTCCATTTCTATAATTAATTAAAGCATTAGAAGTTGCAAGAAATGGACGACCTAAAATGATAGAAATTTGAACATTTGAATTTGTGACAGGTTATGTATCCAAAACAATGAAATCTACTGGGTAATAAAATTTATCAATTTGGACTAACACATCCTCAACAACACCTCTTGGAATTTTTACAAATCGATCAACTAACTGAAGTGTGATAGAAGTTGGCTTTAGTTCACTTAAACCTAATTGCTGATAAACAGAATAAGGTAAAAGGTTGACAATAGCACCAAGGCCTAACAAAGCATGTTCAATTTGAGTATTTCCTATGATACAAGAAATTGTGGGACAGCCAAGATCTTTGTATTTCAATGATGAATCATGTTGAATGATAGAACTAACATTCTCCGCTAAAAATGCAGTTTTAGTCACATTATGCTTTCTTTTAATTGTACAACAATCGTTCAAAAATTTAGCATAAGATGAGACTTGTTTGATTGCATCTAAAAGTGGAATGTTAATTTTGAATTGTTCAAACAGTTCCAAAATTTTAGCATTTTTGTCAAACTTCTCTTTTGAAAGCAAAGCTTGAGGAAATGGGACCTTTGGAATAAATTCCTCTTTTGAAACACTCTTCTCTTTTTTAGAATTTTCCTCATCACTATTAATTTTATCATCACTTTTCAAAGTTGAATTAACCTTTTGACATTTTGAAAGATTAATTTTATCAACAGCTTTTCTACTTCAAAGAGTTGTGACAAAATTAACAGTTTCTGGTTGTGATTGTGAGCTAGAAGAGGCAACTTTATTTGCAGATAGATAATGTACAAGTTGAACAAGAAATTTACCTTTTTCTTGAATGTAAAGGGAAGAAGTAAGTTTAGAAATGGATTCTTTAATTCATGAATGTCTTGAGGAGTGCAAGTGTTATGAACTTCCTATTTTTGAATGAATGATTTTTGAGCTTAAATGAAAGATTGCAAAGTGTCTTCAAGAGTTTTACTCAAGATTGGAGATTTTCAAAAAAAATTTATGGAGGCCTTTGAAAATTTTGAGAATTTGATGGAAATTGTGGATTTTGAGATTGTTGTGGAAATGGTGGACGACTTTGAGAATTTTGTGGTGGAAGTGGTGGTTGAGGTTGATATTGCTATTGTGGTTGATCATTTCTATAACTAAAATTGAGATGGTTTCTCCATTATAAATTGTACATGTCAGAATGTGGGGATGGAAATGGCCTTCTAGGTGGGTCCAATTGATTTGTGTAATTCACTTGTTCATGAGACTCTTCCTTAAAAATTGGGCATTCATAAGTTGAGTGTCCTAGAGTTTGGCAAACACTAAACAAAATTTCAATTTTGGGTTCTTGGACATTCCTACGTTCCATGGCTTCAATTTTTTTTAGCCAAACATGCAATTCTAGCATTTAGATCATTTTCTTGACTAAGTTAATGGACATCTATTTAAGCATTAGCAAGATTAGATCTAATTGAGCCTTCAGAATTACTATGTTGCCAATATTGAGAGTTTTCAACTAAGTTATCAAGAAAATCTAATGCTTCATCAGGTTCTTTATCAAGGAATTCTCCATTACACATTGTTTCAACAAACTGATAGGTTTCAGGAGTAAAACCTTCATAAAAGAAACTAATATAACACCATTTTTCATAACCATGATGTGGGCAAGAATTCAACAAATCCTTAAATCGTTCCCAGCATTGAAAATAAACTTCCTTAACATTTTGGGAAAAATTTTGAATTTGTTTTTTCAAAGCATTAGTCATATGAGTTGGAAAGAATTTTTTCAAAAACTCAGTTTGCATTTCTTGCCATGTAACTATTGACCTAGGTTTTAAAGAAGTATGCCAAGTTTTAGCTTTGTCTTTTAAAGAAAAAGGAAAAAGCTTAAGCTTAACAATTTCATTTGAAACTTCCTGGTCAGTGAAGGTAACACAAACGTCTTCAAACTCTCTAAAGTGCAAATATGGGTTTTGAGATTCTAATCCATGAAAATTGGGAAGCGAGTTGATCATTCCAGGTTTAAACCTAAAGTGATGGGCATTACGAGGAAAAACCAAACATGATGAAGTGGATTCACGGGGTGGTTGCAAATTATCTCTCATTGACCGAACAACAGGATTGATGACTTGTTGATTACTGATATTTTCATTATGAACACTTTTATCATTAGTTATTTTTGGTGAATTTGAAAACATAACAGAGACTAAAGGTGGTTCTAAACTTTTCCTAATTAATCTACGACTTTTAAACTCACGAAATCAAATTGACATACAAATTATTTAAATATTTACAAAATTTTATAGATAGATACTAAGCTTTTCTTTACTTAGGGAGAATAAAGTAGTGAATAAAAAGTATCTGCCTTATTGATTTTGTAGAATTTGCAAATTATATTTTTCAAAAATGTTCCCAAGAAAAATTGATGGTGCTAAGGCTCCTTAAAAACCAATCTCCTTGACAGAACAACGTTTTTGGAATGACTGGTATTGGGAGAATCTCCAAAAGCGAACTAATTATGGGAAAGAATTTCAAACCAATATCAGCCCTCAAACAGAACTTTCTCAAAAAGTACTTTACACAAAAACATAATTTATTTATTAAGTATTATGAAAAACCTAATCTAAAATTTTATGAAGTTTTATTTCTGGGGCAAAAACCTAAAACTAACAAAATGAATATTTTACAAAAAAAAAAAAAAAAGAAAATAAAATTTTTATGATTTTTAGAATTTTTTAATTTTTATTTTTTTATATTTAATTTTTTAATAGTAAAATAGTGACATGAATAGTAACTACTATTACACAAGTAGTAACTTATAGAAAATGCATGTAGATTTATACGTGAACAGTACTTAACACCTGCAAAACAAAAAACATTAACAAAAGAAAACAAATAAAACATAAAAAGAAAAGTTAGTAATATATAAAAGAAAAAGAAAAAGAAAATATATTATACTGCACTAAAAGCAATATCGTTCCCCAGCAACGGCGCCAAAAACTTGATCTCGCAGCTGTTAATGTACTCTAAAATAACCCCAAGTATAAGGTTGTCTCAAGAAATATTTACTCGGTGAATCTGAAGTTGAACCCACAGGAAAGGATTTATTCAGTTCTAGTTTATTTAAGTTGAAAAATTTGAGGATTAATATTTATTATTCACAGAATATATTTACAATATTTACACATTTTTATAACATTTTTCATCTTCAAATTTTAATAATTTGAAACTTTAATAATAAGAAATGCAAACAATTTAAAATAACTTAAGCAAAGTAACGATAATGACAACGACAATTTAGACGAGTAAAATAATAATAATAACAGAGTTGAGGTTTTAAGATTCCGTTCTGACAATTATCTTAAATATATTTTAGTTTTCTTTTTATTTATTAGTTGGTTTAAGTATACACTATGCCATCTTATGTCGAAAATAAATCAAAAGTTACTAAGCATTTACTGTGCCATTCTATGTCTATAATGTAGCAAAAACACAACTTAATAAATAGACAGCATTTCAACATAACTTAACTAAAATAACAACCAAGATAGTATGTTAACCATTTATCGAGCCATTTTCTGTCTACGAGTAAGCAAGGTCCTCCCAAGCATTATCCGTGCTAGTCTATGTTGTCGATAAATCAAAACAGTAATTTTGGCAGAGTTCTAGCTAAGAAAATATTGAAATCCTAAGTTTTCTAAGAAAATATTTTGGCATTACAACTACTTAGAAAACTAGAAAAACAAAAAATATTTAAGGTAATTTTGCCAGAATTTCCTCCTCTTCCCTCAACTAAAAAGGTATTTAAAAAATCATATTTAATAAAATACAATTGATATTATTGAACATAATTTTTACAACATAAACTGGAAAATATTTTACAAGAAACTAGACTTAAAACTAAAATAAAAATTAAAATATAAAAGCGTAACTATTTATACAGCAGCGTTTTACACTGCGTAAGGGAGGAATTTTAGAACCTGGCATCAAAGGCTCGGTATTTATGGAATCTAAAAAAATATTATTGATACATTTTTTTATAATTTTGTACTGTGGTTATGTTGAAAATTCGGATCAAGACAATCTGAAATTTTTCTCATTTTTTTTCACATGAGATTCCTTTCTTCATTGTCTGAAAATTCGGTTGAGATCCTCTGCTTCTCGACAGTTGCACATACTAAAACAGGCACGATTTGGACTGTTAATTTCGCGATCTAAGGGCCGAAATTCATTGAAAAAAATGGGCCCAGTGGGGCCACGTGACCCACAAACACAGACCACCAGATCGGTCGCGGTCAGTAAATCCAACCACTAACAAGAAGCACATTCGTGAAAGCGCCCGCATACGATCCGATGCACTTCGAGATTCCCTGACTGACTCTGGCAGCTTTGTCGGCACGTGTTGTGCATGCGCCAATCACAAAACGACATATGGAACACACTACTGTGACTCGGCTAACGCAATGACATGCGCCATTCGGTTGGATGGCTGAGATCAATTTGGCAGCTTATTGGACGGTCCTTATTTCGCTACATGTCCTTAATTATCCATATTCGAATTTTAATTGTTTTTGATGCATTTGATGTCCGATTTTGTCACTTTTTGTATCGTTTTGCTCCGTTTTTCCTCTAGATTTCAAATATAAAATTCACAAACACACTAAAATTAATTATTTTACAAACAAAATAATTAAAATATTTATTTTACATTAAAACACATAAAATTAATAAAAAAATTATAAAAGTTCCAGTCTCTTTCGGTTTAGCATAGAGATGATTTTTATGACTTGGAAATATTTTTAGAAATTACTAAAAATATAGTAGGACATATTTACAAACTTAAAACACACTATCAAATACATTAAGACTCAAAATAAAATCACACAATATTATTTTTACGGCTTTGATTATTCACAAATTAAACATATATTTAATATACCAAAACGACTCTAAAAATTATCAAAAATATTATAAACATAAAAACACATTGAAAACACATTTTTAAACCCATTTTCACACTAAGACACTAAAACATTGTTTATCACTAAATTGCTATAATTGAAGAGTTTTATGAGAAACATTAATGCAAAGTGATTGATTTTAATGTTAAGAAAAGTGCATTTTCTAAGTCTCATCACACGTCAGTGTGCTTGTGTTTCTTAAGAATAACAAACTCGAAGTATTAGCCATTTAATTGGATGTCTTTAAAGACTTTCTAGATGTCACAAATGCAGCACGCCAATTCAATTTGGGTCACCTTTGTGGGAATTTGCTCCCTAGTAGTCGAGGCCAACGGCTTGCCCTCTTGTGCAACTATACCCTCCTTATGTGAGAACTCTCTTAGAATCATCAGTCGAGGAATAATAGGCGCTGGGATTCCTATAGCGATGGGGACAGGAACATTATCCACCATCTCATTGACACTATTTGTAGAGAGGATAGTGCTAAAGTCATCCGTATCCTTAAAGATGGAGTCGTCATCATGTTCAATAGACTCTCGACTGGATAGCTCGAAGGTGTCTTGGGCATTTAGACAGACTCTGGTAGATGACTCGACCTCTTGACCATTAGAAAAAGACATGATCTAAAGAAAGAAAATCAAGGAAATGCAAATTAAATTTTTTTCCTAAGCGAAGAGGTCGACCTCTGGAAGCTAAGATATAGAAGAGGCTAGTTTTGGGCTCAAAGGTGAAGCCTTTGACTCAAACAGTTGGCTCATTATCACGTGGTCGACCTTTTCATAAGAAGGTTGACCTATTCAATCAAATTCCAGATATTCCAAATCCGCACCAAACAACCGAAAAAAAAAAGAAAAAGAAAAAACTCCCCAAAAACACACAAGTTTCTTGGAATCAGGTTCGTTTTATATGCCCTTACCACTATAATATTATTCTAAGCTATTTTTGTAGGAATTGCGAGAATAGGAGAGCAAGACAGAATGGAGCAAAAAAATGAGTAAGTTGCAAAGTTTAAAAACTTGCAGATTTTGGAACCTGGAGAAGTTAAGATTAATTCTTGGAGATCTTTGAGAGAAGTGAGGAACCATTTTCGAGTGCACGAATTCAAGTTTTAGGCAAAAGATTAAGGTAAAAAAGTTCTACAATATTTTTGGTAGAGTTTCAGCAATAAAATCAAAGGCGAAGAAAAGTGGGGGTTTTTTTAAAGGGGAAGAAGGGTGGGTTTTGAAACCACTTATATAAGAATTTTAAGAGTATTAATCCTAGCCGTAAGAGCAAGAAACTATTCACCTAATAGTAGATATTAAGGGCTTCCAAGGGTCGTCATCCGAAGGCCTAGATTTTACACTCGAAATGCTTGACAAGATTTAACAACTCAAATTAATATCTTAAAGAATTGAAATGATGCCTGATGACATGATGTGAAGTTTATGTAAGTAAACGTGATTGTTTGGCTGCACAAGAAGTCAAAGAGACAGAGTTCGTAGCATTGCTTTGGTTAAAATCTTCTCCAACAAGCAAGCTCAAGATCAATAAGTATAGGCTGTCAAGAGACAATAGACTCAATCAAGTCTTGACCTCCATAAGTGTGAAGCAACTCAAAACGTTGCTCCACGCTGGGGGTAATCGTTATGGGTAATCTTGGCAGCCTATGGGCCAGCGTCGGGATTAGCTAAAAATCCACGAAGAGGCACAAGTCTAGAGGTTGAGATTGTATAACGAGCGCCCTTCATCAAAGCTCTCTAAGAACATTGAGATAAGTCTGATAATCAAGGAATCAAGATAACAAGATGACCAGGTTTAATGAATTATAATGGATGGATATAAAATAAGAAACAACCAAATTTCTTACAAATTAAAAGGCTTAATGTCCAATGCATGATTAGAGGAAAAGGTCAATCACGTGATAAGAGGAAATCAATCTCGGGTTTAAATGGGGAAGGAATATTCCCGAATTTGGTGAATTAATTTATATTAATTACTACATTTATTTCAGTTACAGGAAAAAGGCTATAAATAAGGCTTGAAACCATAAAAAAGGCTAGGTCTCATTCTTCTTAGCAAATTACTCCCTATATTTTCTCTCCAAAAATAGTGAAATCTCTCTAAAAGTGAACGTAGCTTGTTCCTCTAAGTGAACCACCATAATTCCATATGTTTTTTAACTTCTCTACTGTCTTTTGTACATTTATGCTTAATGAACTAACATGTGATGAGGATTTTTTTTGAGAGATTGTTAGCGAATTTTTACCGTCAACAAGTATCATTGATGCTTATAAAATAGAAAGATATAGTTAAAGAGGTTTTAATAAAATTATATACCTAGATCTAATTATATGAAAAATATCGTGCAAAGTTGTAGAAATTGGCTAAATTAATGGACGAGCTTTAAATTAACATTTCAATCTTCCTTATAATATCTACATAATTTAAGAGTCGACTTGGTATCCCATAATTCCAATACTCCATTTTTATCTTTCGTCGAGGAACATAAAATGAGAGTGAGACTATAACGAAATTGATCAAACTTAATATTTCATTATTAGAGCTTAAATCATGTGTGTCTCTTTAGTTCCTTTTCTAACTCAAAATACTTTTAGGAATGAACTAATGAAATGAATACTTCATTTTATTTCCTCCCAACACTGTACATGACGCTCGCAGTCCCCTCTCAGGAATGCATGTTTTGCCTAAATTTGATCTTTTGGCTGTTGGAATGTGATAGGTCGAATTTGTCAAACTAGTATTTTAAACGAGTAACATGTGGCTCGATCCTATTGGATTGCTTGTTACATTGCCACTCCTAAGGAATGGGCGGTTTCTTTATGCTAAAGCTATTCAAAAAATAAAAAAATAAAATAAAAAACCCACCAACATTAACCGTCAAACCGACTGAAAAAACTGAAAAAATTAGTGGGTGTTTGGCAAAATGGTGGGAACAAGTGGTGAAAACCACTTTACTGTAGCATGGAGAATTGTATACTGTAGCAATTTTTTTATTGATACTGTAGCATGTGAGAGCTTTTTACTGTTCATAACTGATTTTGTGGTGAGAACCAGTGGTTCCCACCACTCCCAAACAGGCCATTAGTTTTGATAGCAAAACCGATGGATTTGATTGGAATACCAATTGCCTAGGCCGTTTTTTTTCATGGAGGGAGATTTTTTTGTCAGGCCAATTTTTTATTTTAAAACAATATATAAAAATTATAATAATGTATCATATAATAAACAACATATCATATTTAAACTTTAAAATTTCAGACTTTATTGCTAAATGGTAATTTTTCTTGCTCATTTGTTTGGTTTTTATTATTTACCTTATTATTGTTCTCAAAATGTTGGATTTCTCAAATCATCTAATACATTATATTGTAGGAAATAAATAAATAAAAAAAAACAAGTGGAACCGAGTAGGTTACTAATGAATTATTGTCTTTGGTCTGATTGGCTACTATTATCTAAACTGACTGCCACAAACCGATCATCATCAATCAAAGACCAACCGAACCTCTCTTACAATCGGTTGGTGCTTGGTTTACATTTTTCAAAACCTATCGTCGTCGTTTGAAAACGAACCAACAAAAACCAACCAATGAACATCCCTACTTATGTAAATATTGGGAAATTTCACTCACTTTGAGTGCTAGACTAATTCATAATGAAAAAGGGATTGAAAGGACATGGAAGATTTTGGATAAAATTCTCGAAGGTTCAAGAATTTCAAAGAACTTTAAAGATGACAACACTGTTTTGTTTAAGGAAGAAACAGAATAGCAAAGTAGATCCAAGGTTTTACAATGTTTGATCATCTAATATATACTCGAGATAACAACAATTATATACGAGTAAAAGCCTATGACTACGTCGTCTAGATAATGACAAGGTAATTCTAAATCTCATACCTTGCTTCTAAAATACTTGCATTGATTGATTGTATGCACCTTTTGAGTCATCGCCTCGACTTTTATCGATCACTTTGCTGGCATATGTGTTGTGGTATTAACGCTTGTTTTTAAGGGGTTTTTCTCTATTCTAGTGCTCCACACGTATCCAGGTGACTAAACTCATTTTTAGCCTAACCTTTAATATTTAATCAGTGGCGTAGATTCTTAACTAAAAGGGTTATTTTCATTTTTAGCCCCTTGAAGAATCATAATCACCTCACTTTGAATCCTGACACTTCAAATGACACAAATTTGATTAGTAAAGTTTGAATCTATGATACTAATAGTCCTTCTGTCTTTCGATGTTAAATTATTGAAGATTCATTCACGTGATATGTATGTCATGACATGCAAATATATAAGCCATTGAAGATAAAGCTGTCTAAATTGCTTATGTCATGAGACTAAAATTGACATGATCACTCCAAGCTTGGAGCTCAATGAAGTTTCTAAGATTGAATCTCCCTTCCCATAGGTGAAAGCTGAGTTTTTTTTTTTGGTGATTTAAGTTGTTACATGCATATCACGTACATTTTACGTGTTTGGATGGTAAAAAATTTAATGTTTAACAGACAAAATGACTGTTGCTGTCATAGAGTGAAACATGGGTTAAATATGTGCCATTTAAGGCCAAAGTGAAACGACGCAATTCCTCTCCGACACAAAATAAAAATAACCCTAATTAAATATTTGACTTATTGAATAATTAGTTTCACCTAGAATGAACGGGACCAGTTAAAAATATTTTTAAAACGAGTTATTTGGAATATGACCTAAAAATGTCGGTTTCGATCATATTGGCGAACAGAACACCGGAAAAAAAATGAAATATGATAAATGTGGAAGATTTGAAGATCCTATCTAGTGATAGAGACTTGATGAAAGCTACACCTTTGTTTATTTATTTATTTATTTTTATTTTTATTTTTTTGCTGAAATCAATCCTCATCAATCTTTGTGTAAACGCGGTTTTCTGTTGGGCTTTAGCGTAAGCCGCAGATTCTGAGCTTCATGCATGGAGAATGTGCTGTTATGGTGGTCCCAACGAGACGGTGAGCCCACAAGATCTTAATGCTCTCTATGTGCTATCTCTTATGGTGGACCATTTTATTTCTTTTATTTCCTTTTCATTCTTCAACTGCCTAGGTTGAATTTAAGAACGGGAGAATGGCTATCAAACTAATAATTATTTTTAATAAAATATCAATTTTGCTAAATAGATTTAAAAGTTAGACAACTGAGTCTCAATTATGTAGGTTTAGTAATGAAAGGGAAAAAAATAGAAAAACAAGGAACCTTATCTTTTAGAGTGTGTTAAATTTGGAGGGAGAAATGGAGGGAGAGAGAGAGGTCGAAGGCGACAGTTGGGGGAAAGAGATCAAATCTTATGTTTAGTTAGAGGAAAGAGAGGCGGAGAGATAAGCTCTTCTCTTGTGCCTACCAAAACCACTCCTTTTAATGATAGGAGGATTCATCAAATCTATTTTTTTAAAATTTAAAGAAACTATTTTACCTTCAATAAAATTATTAATACATAGTAAAAATAGATAATATAATAATTAAAGAAAAAACTATCATCTATCTTTTCAACTCTCTATCATTCTTACTAAAAAACTTACAAAATTATTATAATCTTCTCTATTATTTATATTCTCCATCCATTCAAGTCTCTTTTATCTTTTTTAGTCTTTATCTCTCCTAGCAAATTGAGCATTAATCAATTTGTTGACCAGAATAATATTGATAACTTAATTTAATCCTTTACAGTTTGCTGTCCCACATGACATTTTTTTTTTTATAATTATTTTTACAAGAATCCCAGCGAATGATTGGCAACTAGACGTATACACCCTTGATGCTTCTCCATTAAATGCATTTAGTCGCATATTAACGCTGAAAAGGACGTCAAGTACTTAAATAATTGGTTCAATGGAATTAAACATTTATTCATTTATTTATTTATTTTATACAAAAGAAGGGGGAGGGCAGGTAATACCATTACTATCGAGTGGGGTTTAACGTAATTTAAAATAGTTGAGATAAAAAAACTTACAATCAATTAAGTTGTCCTCACTCATCATTCTTTTATTTATTTATATTCAACATTTATTGTAGAATAAAATTTCACCTTCAAAGGTGTATGTATAAGAGAGAGAGAGAGCTTGGATATTTAGCATAGTCGAACACTGAAAAATAAATAACAATTTACCTTAATGGGGTCCGCGGGTACATGAAGATATAAGTGTGAAACAAATTTGAACTCATAACTCATAGCTATTTTGTTATTAATATCATGCTTGTTTTACATAATCCATATAAGTTCTAACCAAGAGGGAACTTTACACAAGTTTGTCATAGCGTACCAAGGAAGAAAGGAAAGGATAAAAAAGAGAGAATAATACAAGGAAACTCCATCCATAGCTTCTTCTTCTTTTTTCCAGTTCATCTATAGGGAATTTGATTAGACTAATTTATATCTATTATTTAAGACATTTTTTATAATTTATGTAATTAACTGCATTATTAGGCTGCAAACTTTTCAAAGTTTCCAAGCCTATTATTGGCCAAATTTGAGTTGAAAACAGATTTTTTGAACTCGAACCAAGTGAATTCTTTGTACAAGCTTTCCTCTCCATCCATGAGACAAGGCAACGGAGCTATTTTCTCGCACAATGGTGGTCCCCCAAAATAAATCATTGACACCCTAGATTTCACGCTGTTTGCTATAACCCTATGCCTTACACTTTCGAATTTACGGTTTGTCATCACCTGCAATCCAAAAACCAAGAATACCCATCAAGGAAAATTTGATGGAAGCATAAAGGACAAAAAAAAATAAAAAATAAAAATAAAAAAAATAAAAAAAAAATAAAAACCAGCATGAGCAAAACAACTCTTTTCACGGCTCGTAGCTTTTATTTACATACAATGACATAACAACAGCTAAATGAAAGATGCACTCTTATAAATCTGATTAACAAGTGTCTGTGCATAGATATATTAAATGGGGCCTTTTCTTTCTTTCTTTTATTATTATTATTATTATTATATTTCTTTTTTCATGGTATGTGGGGAAAACAATAAAACGTGGGAGTTTATCAGGACAGTAGCAAATATGAATAGAATCACATCTTATCCATGGGAACAGAGATTTGGCCTCAAAAAATATTAAAAAAAGAAAAAAGACTTGGAATCTTCAAGAAATTTCCAAAAAAGTATAAAACCTAAAAAGAAGTTTACTTTTTCATCCATGGAAAAATATAAGAAAGCTTGGTTGTTTACCTGAAGAGAGTCGCCGACATTGATGAAAAAAGAGTCCTGGTCAGGTGGGACTGAGACCCAACTACCATCTCTCAATGAAATCTGGAGTCCGCTAGTGTTGTTGGACCTCAGAATGGATATGATCTGTGGGTCTGTGTGCTCTCCAAACCCAATCACATTCCCAGTCCCAACTCCTTCCAATTCCGGGCATGGCGGGTAATGATTCAGCCTCACAACAGAATCACTTTCTTCGTCCATCAGAAGCCTACTGAACACATTCCTTGGCTGAATCTTCAGCCCGTCAGCCATCAGTTCCAGAATCTCGCAAGCCATTTTTCTCACAGCCAATATGTATTCGTTCAAAGCAATACTGATGAAGCAATTGGGAAAAAAAAGTGTTTAGAGAAAACAGAAGAAAACAGAGGAAAACAGAGAAAAACAGAGTTGTTTTTGTTTTAAATAAACTTCTATATGTTTACGTTACTTTTGACACTTTTTTTTTTGGGTACATCACAATTGTGCAGATGATATAATTCCTCACCGAAGCTTATCTGGGTTTTGGGATTCTCCGAAAATGGAAGAGAGTTTTTGGGAAATGAATTCCGGGTTTGTGGTTAAGAGGAGGTATTCGACCCAACCCATGTCGCCTTTCCGTCCAATCTGTTTGTTTCCGTACCCAAAAGGAGTGGGTGGACCAGCTTTTTCTTTCTCGGAAAGTGGGAGGGAAAAGAAGTCCACTGCTTCGGATTCCAACCTCCTTATGAAATCCATTGGAACGCCATGATTGATGACTTTGAAGAAGCCAAAGTCCTCACAGGCTTTCACGATTTCATTCTTTGATTCCGGCCTGGACAGGTCTATTAGAGGAATCTCGTAGAGCAAGTTGTTTGCATTGCAGTTTCTCAGGAAAGGGAAATGATCGGGTTTGGACAAGACCACCATTTTGTATAGTGTTGATTAAAAGAGGGAAAAGAAACGAAATTTTTAGATGAGAGATGAGAGTTTTGGAGAAGAGTTGATTTGTGAATGAATGAATGAATGGCTTCTTGGGTTGTCGGATATTTATACGAAGGAGGGTGGGAGAGTTTTGAGCGTTTGAGTTGTGCGTGCGTGCGTGTGTGAGAGTGTGAGGGAGAGGCTTAGGCGTGTACGTGTATTTTATCAATTTCTATCTTCTTTTATTTGGCAATTTTTGTTGTGCAATCAAAAAAATACTTACTAAAACGTCCATATCCGCTGAAGATTTTTATCGAAAAAGTCTCCTATTTGAATGATTTTTAGCCGGTCATTAAACATCCCTGCCCTACTGGAAAAAAATTTATGTACATATATGATAAAGCTTCCGTGTGCGTGTGCATATATATATATATATATATATATATATATATATATATAAAAATATAGCTTAATTTCTAAAGATTCATTTGAAACATACGTTTTAAGTTAAAAACTATAAAATATAAAAACTTTATAATATAACAAATTTTTATATTTTATTATAGCTACTTAGGAGCTTTATATCTATATTGTTTAAAATAAGTTAAAACGCGTTATAAATACCTTAAAGAGTTTGCCATTGAGCTGTTGGTTTACCCTCACATGGTGTATAAAATAGTGACGGCCTAAGAACAAAAAACGTAGATAAATAATAACATAGGCCATAGTGGTCTTGCTGAAATAGAAGTCAAAATCTAGTCATCACCTCCTTGAAGGCGACGGACACACAAACACTTCTAATTTTTCTACCACAATATTGGGATATGGTAAGTTTATCCACTTTTCTTATTTTCTTAAAGCATAGGAAATGGTCACATCCTCAACATTTCTTGGATAGTTATCCAATGATTTTTTATTGTTAGTGTAGGAAAACTAGTCATTTGAATGATGGATGAAAAATATCGCCTTTGAATTGACGGTTTATAATGACAATTAGAACTAAAAATATTGTGAATTTATAAGAGAAACTAATATAAAAAAGCTGATTTAAACTGGAATTTCTTTCAATTGAAACTGGCCAATCAAACATCACATAAAATTCTAAATAAAGTAAAAAAAAAAAAAATTCAACTACATTATCAAAAATCAGCTTGAGTCTTGAGCTTTTACTCTGCCAAAATTATGTGAAAATTGTACCTGGCTGTTTGCAGTGTGAGGTAGAGTGTATAATTTTTTTGTAAAAAATATAGTGAATTGAACTAAGTGGATTTGAATTATGTTGAGGCAAACCACTATTAATCTTGCTGTCATTTTTATTTTTGTCTTTATTTTTGACATTTATTATTTGTTTTGTTGTCAAATGTTACTTCTATTTTCGCCGACATTTAGTATCTTGAAGGATTTGTGCGTCAACATATAGTTTTTTTTTTTTTTTTTTTAAAAGACAATGTTGGATGATATCTTGAAATTCTCTAATTCCTTGATTAATTAGTTAACCTATGACTGAAGTTGAATTTTTTTCACAATTGAATTTTAAATGCATTTGCATTTGGAATGTCCATTCTTTAATTATCTGATGACCATAATCTCCTCATCTCTTAAAGGTAGTTAATATGATCGTTTAATTAAATGGCCAAAATAAAGAAAACTTATTAATCGAAGCTTCGCCTTACTCTTTTCGTCAATTTTCAACTCAAATAATCATATTGAACCATAAAGCAGACAGTAAGTTAATACTTTTTTACTAGGCAAATAAGTAGGGAGAGGCATATTTTTATTTTTAATTAATGGAAAAATCAAATGCTAATTATTAATAACAAAATTCTCATATCTTAGTGACGTCACTTCTATGATCGCAACAACAACAATAGGAAGACAACTGTACTTATTATTGTTAGTATCAACTTGGTTTTGTTTTGTAGGCTCATTATTATAAGGAATATTATCAAATTAAAGTTTGAGTGAGACTATGGACCTATGCTTCCCACATATAAAGGCAAAAGTTGACGAGGATTAATGTTGATCCATTTTACCCTTTACTAGATTAGTTAATAATTAGCAAATAATCAGCCAACAAAATGCATTATGAGTAACTATCTGTTTGGATAGAATATTAGTTAAAACTAATTTATTTTAATTACTTATAATATAAAGCTCTTAAAATTTATAATAAAAAGTTAAAAATTATTATAATATAAAGCTCTTATACGTTATAATTTTTAATTTTAAAATTTTAGTTTTCACAAACTTCATAAATGCCAATGAATCAATAAATGATGGGACAAACTCTGACTCGATTTTAACTTTGAAGGGTTTAGGACAGTAACTGTTATAGAAAAATGTCAAGTGGTTGATTGGATTGAAAAAGATAGCCATCACAAGCACAACCAGCCATACGAAGGATTTTTAAGCTACAGAAGATTCTCTTTCTCTTTCTTTGGGCGAACCTGGGAGGAAAAAAATTCAAGAGGGGACCAACACTCATTTAACAGATGAAAGAACAGAGAAAGGGACCAAAACTCATTTAACAGATGAGAGAATAGAGAAAGGAGAAAGTTGTCAATAATGAGCAATTATGAGACTAGAATTAAGCGCCATGCGTATGCACATATGTAGCAGTTTGAGTCATCACACCACCTACTTATGTATACAAACGACGGAGAATTCGTATGCGATATATTTTGCCACGACACAACTGTAAATTGTTGTCACACGTATCTTCACGAGTATAACAAGAGGCTGCAGGAGAAGAGCAACTTTGTCTATGCTTCTCTTACATGTCATTATCTATTGCTAAAAAAATTATCAACGCCGCATATGGTAAAAGAAACAATGACGACGACAACAGGGATGATGATGATGATAAAAAAAAATTACTTAAAAATCTGGTGTTAAACGCTACAAATAATAAAAAAGTGAATTCCATTAATACAAGACTCGTCTTTTATATATTAGTGTATAGACCATCAATAATATCATATAGTCTTGTTCTGATAATAATAATAAAAATTATATATATTATTTTAAAAAAATTCATTAGGTAATAATTATCCTTAAAAATTTAACTTGCGAGAAGGTGGAACCTAAAGGGTTCGCTTTTTATTTTATAATTATTGAGTGAATTTTGAAATCATGCTCTGCAGTCGCTGCACATTGTCGATACAGAGCCCCTTTTCTCTTCAGTGGCTGCAGCGCAACTGCTCCAACTTGAAAGACGTGCAAAGTGACAGCCTCGGTCTTGTATCACTAGTAACAAATTATTAATTAGAATTTATCATTTACAAAACAGATTTGCAAAAGGGAATTAACACAAGAGCAACCCACCAAGTAGGTGTTTAAAAGAGTAATAAAAATTATTTTTATTGTAATATTTAAAAATTTTTTACTGTAATAAATTTTTTTAGTATTATTATAACATATAAAAATTTTTTACTATTTATAACTGAAATTATGGTAAGAATTACTCACGTCAAACACCCCGTAATTACCATATAATTACCACGTAATAGCTTTATTATTAAAAAAAGAAAAGAAAAGCTTCAGGAGTACAATACCATTTTGTGCTTCTTTGACATTGCCCTCATCCTTATCTCAAGATATGTGTGGGAAGATAGGTACCCGTGGTAAAGGGGTGGAACTAGCTTAATCGGCTGCTTGATAGGGGTAAGAATCACTTAATTTTTACTATAAACTTAATTATAAATAGTAAAAAGTTTTTACATGTTACAATAACAATAAAAAAAAATTATTACAGTATAAAACTTTCATATGCTACAATAAAAATGATTCTTATTATTGGTTCCTAACACCTTTTTAAACACCCCGCTAAGTTAGTTTGTTGAAGTCAAACCTAGAATATATTTTTTTTCATTTATTTTCTTATTTATTTATTTATTTATTTATTTTACACAATCTTTATCTGAAGACGTACCATACCTCGTTTCATGTGAAAATATGCTATGGATAGGGATATATTATTCATTATTGGGTGAGTGGATTTAAAAGGTTAGAATTTTTCAAGCAATACATGCATTATTTATATATGACATTTGACGAGCACTTGTCTTAGAGCTGGCACTGTGGTTGATGAGAATGGATCTCTTTATTATTTTTTGTTTTCTCTCGTGGCTATGAGTGGCATCTTTGTTAATTTTGTACGCGAGTGGCGGATAAATTCTGAAATTGGATTCTATGATGAATTTATAATTGGTGTTGTCGTATTTAGTAGATCTTCCACAAAGTTAGTTGAAATCAATTTTTTAGTTAAAAAATAATATAAAATTTTTACATACAATAATAAAAAGATAAATAATTACTACATATAAAGTTTTTACATGTTACAAATTGTTTATCATATTCAGGTACTACATTTGATGTGCTCATTATTTCTTACCGCCTTTTTCTATATCTTTTTTTATTATATTTTTAATGTTTATTGTGCTCCCATAATCTAAATCTTTAAGGAATATATACTTACCACTCACCACTTACCACAGACAGTAGAAGAATGACATTTATAAGTTTTGATGCTTTTCACCGGGGGAAAAATACCGTAAATTTCTGCTCTACAGTGGAAAGAATTATCATCACTTTTATTCTGCGCACTAGTAGTGGCCCTACCTAGCATTCCTCTTTCATGAATTTCATATTTTATTTATTTTTTTTGAAAGGTAATAAATTTTATATTTTATGAGATGTATATAATTTTTGAAATTTTACCATATATCATTTAAGGGCCATACTTAAAAAAATATATATATTTATTTATATCGCACTAAAAATATATATTATAATATTATTTATATTACTTATTTAAGATGTGTCATATTTAAATATAAATCATATTTATTAAAAAAAGTTTTAATCCCCATATTTTTGTGTATAATAGCAAGGTGGATTCATTATTATTTTTCCCTAATTTCTCGTAACATTTATTGATGTGGTGTATTGTTGATAAGTACTCGCTCTCAATCATTTGAAGTTGTGATATTTTACTGACCAATTTTTTCCCCTATAATAACAACCGAACTAGTTAATTTGAAGCCTCTCCATTCGTGACACTTGTTCCACTTGCACATCTTTTCTTGTGATATATGTCACAATGTACATACATTTTCATCACTCGAGACCCTCATTAAATGAATTAACAATTTTTTTTTTTTGAGCATTCCTATTCAGTTTTACAACTCTAATTATGAACAAAATAATAAGTCTCATTTTAAGAACTTTTACATCATAAGTTAAACTAATACGAATAATTTTTATAAATAGTGATATTTTTAACTATATAAACATAAAAGATTTTTTTTTTCTTAGAGGAGAAAAAGTATTTTGAGACTAACATAATAATATTTTGCGGTTGCCCACATTATTAGTATTATTATCATATCACAAGACTAAACACGATGTTTGACTAGTGGTGACAAATATTAATAGGAACCGTTTTTAGTGTAATATGTGAGAGTTTTACATTGTAATAATTTTTTTTATAACATATAAAAATTTTATACTATTTATAACTAAATTTATGATATAAACTACTCTTAACTAAACACCCATTCAAGAAAGTGTGCATTTACTTGGTAGACGAACCATACACGGAAGAAGAGTGAACTTACAAACACACAATAACATAAATATTATTTACAATGTGTTTTTTTTAGTGTTATTTATAATCTGTTTTGGGGACAAACGAAAGCCCAAAAACGGAAACGTGTTTAAAAGACAGCCCCCAATTCAATAGTCGTCTAAAAGTGGCGAGAACCAACTAGGGTCATATCAAGTAAGTTCAACAGCAAAATACTTTAATAGAGACTGGGTTGTGGCGTGCCATGATATTAATTGATGCTGTCTTTGTCGGTCCACGAGACTGAGAGTGCCAAAAATGCTGAATTAAGGGAACCGGTGGCCAGGTTGGCTAATAGTCGGCCGACGCAGAAATTTCTAATGTATGTTTCGTAGAAATTTAAATTTGACGACAATTACATCAAAATTTAAAATATATATATGTACATTAAACTGAAAAAATGTGATGCAAATTCAACGCAGATGCATCTACTAACTACTAAAAAAAATGTAAAAGTAATAGGGTGTCGTCAATCAGAACTAATTTTTTTAGTTAAAGAATAATGTAAAGCTCTCACATGCTACAATAAAATACAAAAAATCATTATAATATAAAGCTCTCATATGTTATAGAGTTTTGAACCAAAAAATTGATTCTAATTATGTTTGCTAAACACCCTATAAATTAATAAAATACATAGCGTTTGACAATTAAGTTTTAACATAAATATAGCTCAACTCTGTAGTATAATTTTATTTTATATTATTACATATGAAAATTTTATATTATTTGTAGTTTAAATTTATGATTTTGTATTTATTTGTCAATCAGCCTAATAGTTTCAACTAAAATATTTTTTTTTTCAAAAGAGAAATTACTTTTACCATAATTTTTTCTCACAAAATTTAGGTTAAAGTTAGTTGGATGTAGTTTCAACTAACGGTGGCAATTTGAGTTATGATACGACGATACGAAACTCATATAACAGGTTGATAAATAAACGGATCATATTAAGGTTGACCGCCCTAGTACTATTGACGTGAAACAACACAATTAGTTGTACCCATGATTTCAAACTTAATTATGTATGATATAATAGAAAATTTTATATGATCTATCAAAAGAACTTTATCTGCTTTTCTTAAAATACAATATAAGTTATAATCATGTTACACAAGTCATAATTGTATTGATTACTTATTAATTAATATATCAATTTTAACATGTTGTGAGTTGATACAATTATCATGATTGATAAATAAATTATGTTTTGGTTGGCATTTTCTTACACGTTTAATAAATAAGTTGACACAAACATGATTCATATTGTTGCCCCTAATTCCAACTAAGAGCCCAAGCGTCCTAAAAACTCTACGGTTACAAAAGCAAAGTACTAATAGGCAACTTTCCATAACAGCAACGTAGAATTCTCACTCAAATTTCATATCTTTCAGTGTTCATAGCTTTCAATATTCCCTTCTTAATTTTTTGTGAACTCCATTCATTGGACAAGTCAAACATATGGGTCCCTCGATCCTTTTTTTTAATATATATATATATATATATTTGTATAAGTATTTATAGCAATAGAAGATTCTGTCTGTTTCAAAATAGAAGTGTTATATTGGAAACAAGTGTCATACTCACAGGAAGTGGATAGTCGTACATAATCTACAGATCTAGTCAATACTTATGTATTACGGTGTTGGAAACCTCTATTGAAGTGACGGATGAAGGATCTTTAATCTTTTCCTCACCGTTTTATCAAAAGAAGTTTTGTGTGCGTGCGTGCGTGCGTGCGTGCGTGTGTGTGTGTGTGTGTAACAATGTGTGTTTATAAGATATATCGGATTAAAAACATAAGCCCAAAATTGGTTGATTTTCTTATTTTCCTTTTATCTTTTGTGCTCCTTAAAATTTAAAGAGTCATCTAGATCTATCCCAAATCACCCCAAACCTTCTCCACACAGGGGACAATCGATTACTCAAGGCAGAGCCTTAAAGAACCTGGTGCCACAATCCTCACTTCTACAGCCATAAGTTTGCACTCTTGCCGAAGGGTCTCCTAAACTTGATTGAGATGGATTTTTTTAGTATTTAATAATTTCTCAAAATAAACCTTTATATATGTTAATAGTACGTTTAAAATTAATTATATAGAGTACTTAGTTAGCACTATGAAGAATGCCAATCTAGGTGTTTCATATATGATTTTAGTTACCTTGTAATTGATGAAAAAAAAAAATAACAATCCTGTCACACTAAACAAAGTTTAAGCTGCTACTGGTGCATTTCATAATAAAGAACCAAAGCATGTATATGTGTGTGTGTGTGTGTGTGTACATATAGAACTTTTCTTTGTTTTCTATTGTGTATGTGTGTGTGTGTGTGTAGAACTTTTCTTTGTTTTCTATTATGAGATAGATCACCACCAGGTCATGAATTAATATAATATCTTGTGTTCTTTTCTTTTTTTTTTCCTCAATATATATGGAGGTACTTCTGGTCTTGTTTCATGTGTTCCAATTTTATATTTAAAAAAGCTATTTTTAATCGAATTTTGTAGACCTGTAAAATTATTTTAAGCCAAGCAATCCTATTTATGTAAAAACTTTAAATTATGTAATTCCTAAAAATATTCGAATTTGATAATTTTCACAAAAGAAAATTTAGAGCGTATCTTGACTCATGGCTTCAATTTGCAGAGAACCCTTGAATAGAAATTGTCAGCGAAAAAGAGCCTAGTTTCTCTCTAGACCCATAGTTATTTCTTTTAACGTATTTTCTGATGGAGAAAAGGAACAAAAAATAATTAGATGGAGAGAGTACTAGATTCTTATTTATAGAATCTCAATAGGTGTTTTTCTATCAAAGCATGCACTCTTGTAGATATAGACACATTATTTAAGAAAAGTAGTATCCCCTCATAGCAAATAAGATTTTAGCATTTAAATAATTATTAAACTAAATAAATAAATAAATAAATTTGATAAATTTAATAGTCTTTTAATTAATCATGTGGGCCATAATTCTAACATTGTCCCAGTTGGCCCATATGATATTCCTTTATTAGTTTAATAAGGCTATAATGTGCACAACAATATTATGTTAAATCTTCTTAAAATTGGCTAGTACTCTGCATTATAATTAAACAGAAAATCTAAAGCGAGTCATGGCGGTTGTACATCACTAACTTAATGTAGTCCCTTCCGTATACTACAACATTAGACTTCTATTTAACATGATTCATAATTGAGAGGTATAATAATAGTCCACTTTAATGTCTTCGGTGAGACAATCCTGTCAAACATTAATCTATAACAATCATGTATACAAAATAGAAAACAGGATATATCAGGAACATAATAAGTGAGCTCAAAGTGTCATATCATTAAAATGAAATAAAACATAATACATAACCATTAATGACGCCTAATAACACCTATATGTTCAGCATGTTCAATAAATGTTTTGGATGGTAATCTTTTTGTTAAAGGATCTGTAATCATAAGATTGGTGCTAGTTTGTTCAATTAACACTTTACGTTCTTGAACTTCTTGCTTAACGACTAAGTACTTAATATCCATACGTTTCACACCATCAGAATACTTGTCGTTCTTGGCAAAGAAGACTACTGCGGCATTATCACAATATATTTTCAACAGCCTGGCTATACTGTCGACAACTCTAAGCCTTGAAATAAAATTTCGCAACCATAGACTTGTGGCCTCAAAACATGCCACAAACTCAGCCTCTATAGTGGATGCAGCAATGATGAATTGCTTTGCACTTGTCCATAAAATTGCTCCTCTAGCCAAAAGAAACATATAATCGAATGTAGATTTTCTAGTGTCAGCACATCCAATAAAATCTAAATATGAGTAACTGATTACTTCAAGATGATCACATCTTCTATAAGTGAGCATATGGTCTTTTGTTCCTTGCAAATACCTAAGAACTTTCTTTGCAACTTTCCAATGATCTATTCCTAGATTACTATGATATCTTCTCAACATCCTAACAGCAAAACTAATGTCGGGTTTGGTGCAAGTTTAAGCATACGACAAGCTACCAATGATAGATGCATAAGGAATGTTTTTTATTTGCGCTCGTTCCAATTCATTCTTTCGACATTGTATATGACTAAATTTGTCCCCTTTCTGAATTGGAACTATACATGCTAAACATCTATCCATCTTAAATTTCTCTAAAACTTTGTTAATATAGCCTTTCTAATACAACCCTAACAGTTCTTGTGATTTATCACAGAATATTTCAATTCCTATCATATAAGTTGTCTCACCTATGTCTTTCATTTCAAAGTTCTTAGAGAGGAATTTCTTAGTTTCATGTAATAAACCAAGATTGTTAATAACAAGCAAAATATCATAAACATATAAGACTAAGAAAGTAAACTTACTCCCACTGACCTTCATATATATACACCAATCAATGGTGTTCTCCTTAAATCCAAACGAAGTAATGTTATCGTTAAACTTAAGATACCATTGTTTAAGTCCATATATTGACTTCTTTAATTTACACATCATGTGTTCCTTTTCTTTACATGATCAGCCTTCAGGTTAGTCCATATAGACTTCTTCTTCTAAATTCCCATTAAGAAAGACGGCTTTTACATCCATTTGGCGTAACTTTAAATCAAAATGAGCCACCAATGTCATAATAATTCTAAGTGAATCTTTCTTAGAGATTGGTAAAAAAGTTTTTATATAGTCAATGCATTCTTTTTTAGTAAAATCTTTGGCAACAAGTCTAGCCTTGTACCATTCAATATTGCCTTTAGAGTCACGCTTAGTTTTAAAAACACATTTACACCCGACTCTCTTACAACCTTCAAGCATCTCGACAAGGTCCCAAACTTGATTTTGATCCATAGATTTTAACTCATCTTTCATAGCATTAAACCACTTGTCAGAATCAATACTTTCCATGGCTTATGAAAACGAAATTGGATCTGAAAACGAATCATTATCGATTTCCAAGTCAAATTCTGACTCTTGTAAATAAACCACATAATTATCAGGAATAGTAGATAGTTTTTCTCTTTTAGATCTTCTTAATACTGCTTCTTGTGGTTCAGCTACTATAGGTTCTTCGAGTACAACTTCGTTATGAAGTGGTTGGTCATTCACTTGTCGTTCTTGAACATTGTTAGACTGTACAACAATGTTAGGAACAATCTTAGAATTTACAGGTAGAGGTACTTCTACCTTAACTTCTTTAATGACCACATTACATGGTCCTCCACTCCTACTAATTTCACCACTCTCGGTGAATCTAGCATTTCGAGATTTTACTATTCTCATACTATAGTTAGGACAATAAAATTTATACTGTTTGGATTTTTTGAAATAACAAATGAAATAACCATTGGTCGTCTTAAAATCGAATTTCTTTTCATATGGATTGTAAATTTTCACTTCTGCTAGGCAACCCCAAATATGCAGGTGCCTTAACCTAGGTCTCTTTCCTGCCCACATCTCAAAAGGAGTTTTTGGGACCATCATACTATGAACCCTATTTAGTATATACATGGCAGCCTTTAATGCATGCATCCACAAAGATAAGGGTAAAAATGAAAAATTTAACATGCTCCCAACTATATTCATTAATGTACGATTACGCCTTTCTATTACACCATTTTGTTGCAGTGTACCTAGCATAGTGTATTGAGCACATATGCCTCGCTTTTCTAGGAATTTAGTAAATGAACCTAGACATTGCCTTGACTCGTCATACTTTTCATAGTATTCTTTATCTCTATTTGACCTTACAATTTTCATCTTTTCATCTAATTGCCTCTCAACCTCATTAATAAAATACCTCAAGGGCTTCAATAGATTGAGATTTTTCATACAATAGATAAAGATAATCATAACGTGAAAAATCATTAATAAAAGTGATAAAATACTTTTCTCTGCTAAAGGATGGAGTATCAAAAGGTCCACATATGTCTGTATTTATGAGTTCAAGAAGCTATTTACTTCTTGTAGCCCCTTTCTTAGTGTGTTTGGTTTGCTTTCTTTTAATGCAATCTATACACACACCGAGATCAGTACAATCTAAATTCAAAAGAATTCCATTCTTTACTAATCTCTCTATTCTTTCCTTGGATATGTGACCCAATCGTTTATGTTACAACTAAGCAGAACTTTCATCAACTAAACTCTGTTTAGTTCCAATAGTCTGATGCATGGTTAACAAAGTTTCAGCAAAAAGATTATCAAGCTTTAACTTAAATAAACCATCATAAAGGATTCTACAACTAATAAAACTATTTTTTTTCCATAAACTAAAAGATCCAAATCCAAACTTACAACAAAATCCTGTTACATTAAGTTTTAATAAAGAAACTAAATTGCGAGAAAAAGTAGGTACATAAAGAGTTTGGTATAAATCAAGATAATGTCCAGTATCTAATATTAAGCGATAAGTGCCAATTCCTTCCACTGAAGCTTTATCTCGATTTCTCATGTAAATAAAACTTTCATTTGTTCTTATGGGTTGGATCGTAAGAAATCTCTACATCATATTAGAAATGTGAGTAGTTGAACCTAAATCAATCCACCAAGTATTATAAGGGACTTCAGTTAAATTTGATTTGAAACAAACTAAAGTACAAGGCTTACCTTTCTTTTCGAACCAAACTTTACGTTTCTGGCAGTCTTTCTTTAAGTGCTCAAATTTTTTACAAAAATAGCACTTAACATTATGTTCCTTCTTGTGGATTTAAGTTGACTCATTTAGGTTATGCAACTCCTTCTTGAACCTTTCTTCTTGTTATTTCTAGGCTTCTTGTTAGTGCTCTTTTCAGCCTTTTGATAACAAGCATTCTAGTCAATTCATTAATATTCCATATATCCTTAATTGTGTTATAGCTCATTTGGAATGGACTATATTGTTCAAGAGGAAATGAGTTAAGAATGAACTGTACTAGAAAGAACTCATCCATAGACATCCCTAAAGACTTTAATTTTGTTGCTATATGTGTCATTTCAAGGGCATGCTCATGTATAGTACAAGAATCATCAAATTTCATGTTAGTTAATTTAGTCATTAATGTACTAGCAAGAGGCTTATCAATAATTTGAGAGTACTCTTCCACAAGTTTCATAAATTCCTTAACACTTTCAGCCTTGGAAAGAGTACTTTTAATGTTGTTTGCTATTGTCATCCATACGAACATTAAACTTATTTTGATTGACCATTTCCATATTTTATGAAAGGATTTCTCCTCCTCACTACTATTATCAATAATAGTAGTGGGTTCCTCATCTTGAAGTGTAAATCAAGGTCCAAGACACCTAAGTGAAATTGGACTTGTCTGCACCAATCAGAGTAATTTAATTCATTAAATATGAGAACAGATGAAGTATGCGAATGTAGAGAAACAAGAACAACTACTGTAAATATGCAAGAAACATTCATACATTAATGCCTTGAGATTATCACATACTTAAATTCAAACTAAGACAATAATTGTATATCCTAGTTCTCTTTTGGGTGATACTAAGACATAAAAACTATACATGATGTTAATTAAAAGTAAAAATTTAATTTGGTAATCATAAATATGTCCAATAAAAATGCTTGTTATTTTTGGATAAAAAAACAAAAACAATAGGACATATTAATTACCAACTATTATATTTATCAATTATAAAGAAAGCTAATCAACATTTGGGCAATTCTTAAGTTTTTATAATAGATGAAATTCAATTACCCATGATCTATAAATGTCATCTCAATTATCAGCATCAAAATTCATGTGTAATTGAACTTTTGTTTCTTAATTTAAAAATTACTAATTTAAAGTTTGTCTACTTTGGTTACTAACAAACTACAATTATGTAATTTCAAATTGGAAGCAATAGTTTTGCTTGTTTTATAAAATAAATGATCAAGAAATTAATTATGATCATATATGCATCACTTAACATTATACGCAGTTATCAGAAAATAATTAAAACAAGCCAAAAAACTGTAATCGTAGATCATATACATATTACATACACTAAAACAAGTGTACTAATAACACCCGTATTTTTTTAAGAGATTAAAATAAGCTTTAATTTATATATATATATATATATATGTGTCCATGTCTATACAGATCGTTTACACTTCAAATTCTTTTATGTATATTATATATATAATATGTATTATCAACTAACGCAGTCAAGTGTATGAGATGCAGAAACAACAAAACCCAAACCAATATATTATCATATTCATTAACCCAACTTGTATATATTACCAAAGCAAGCCCACCTTAATCAGAGTAAAGGGAACGCAAAACTTTAGTCTTTAATCATAGACGTGTATATATGTACGAAAACTTCAACTATCTCGATGTTTCAATAACAAGAATTTAAAATTAACCTTAATTCACACATAGATAACATATATGTATAACAATCATCGCACAGCATCACGTACGAATCGAATCTTTTAATTCAATATATTCTAATTGCAACGAAAAGCAAATCAACTGGCCTTAAAAAAATCTAGGGTTTATACATGAATGCAGAAACAATCCTAAAGAAAAATTATGAATTCTAAAACTTAATGCTTTGATGCCACATGTAAAAACTTTAAATTTTGTAATTCTTAAAAATCTTTGAGCTCAGTAATTTTTACAAAAGAAGATTTAGAACATACTTTGATTCATGATTTTAATTAATAGAGAATCTTTGAACAAAAATTGTCAAAAAAGAAGAACCTAGTTTCACTCTAGACCCACAGTTTTTTGTTTTTAATGTATTTTCTAATAGAACGAAAGGACAAAAATTAATTAAGTTGGGAGAGGACTAGACTCTTATTTATAAACCTTAATTAGGTGCCTTTCTATCAAAGCATACATCCTTTTAGATGTGGACACATTATTTAATAAAAGTTGTATCCTCTCACCAATAAGATTTTAGTATTTAAATAATTATTAAACTAAATAAATAAATAAATAAATATGATAAGTTTAATAGGTATTTAATTAATTATGTGGGCTATAATTTTAACAATTTTAGCCCTATGAGGTTTTTGTTACTAATAAAATAATAAAATTTAATTTAAAAATACATTATATATTAAATTATAGTTTATAATTTTATGAATAATAGAGTTATAATTATATGGAATAAAAAATGATATTTGTTTTGAGCCAATCAATTAGAGGGGTACACGAACCTTGGCTCTGGGACAAATAGTGCACCAGATGATGATAGGTCTGAAGGGAATGGACACGCATAAAGCAAAAACTCATGAGTCATAGCCCATTGAAAGACATTTCCTGCATCGATCTTAAATACTAGGCCATAGCCACGATTGCCTATATTGGGCTACTACTATTTTTACATTATTAGTGGCCAACACCTAATGTTCTCTACCCGAGTTATATATTAGCTGTAGTACTACATGCAATGCTGTATATAGAATAGAACACTTTGAATGGAGCAGAAAACTTTTTTAGTGTAGTATGACAAAATCAAAAATAATATTTTTCAATATTTATATATTTTAATGTTGATTCTTTAAAATGATTTTAGATGAAGATAAGAGAAATGTGACAAAGGAATGTTTAATGTTTAATATATATATGTTGCTTATCTTGTTGAAGCTATTAGGTTGAAACTCTTCAATCGACAACGTTTTTTATGACATCATTGACCTCCTCATCTAGTTATTGTCACCACTTGGTCGTATGTGTAGGTGTAAAAGAAATTAGGGGTTTTCAATGAATCACTCTTCTCACTTTTCTCTTCAACTAATCTCAATGCATGAGCAAAGTGTGATCAGGAATAAAAGAATTATTCTTCTCTTTTTTTCTCTTCCACATGCAGTAAAAAAATATGACTCATAACTTGTGTATCAATTGAAAGAGCATAACCCTCTATTTATAGAGTAAGAGACCTAACTAATTTTGAAAGTTTCATTCAATTTTAAATTAAATACCACATATTAATTCTATAAAAATAAGATAATCTTTCCCTTTCTTATATTGTAATAAGCACCACACAAAGATTTCATATTTATGTGTGCCCAATTGTGTTTCTGTCTCCAAAATTCAAATCCTAATTTGAAAAAAAAATCATGTTTTTGAAAATCTTTTACATTTCTAAAAGCACGAAACTTAGGGAACAAGTTTACTTTCTTGTGCATGGGTGTGTGCCTAAACTATGGGTGGGACCTATCGTATGTTCAAAATTAATTACTAATTAAACAATCCAATAATTTATAAATTAATTCATAATTAAATATTTTGAGTGAAGTTAATTTAGAAATCCATAATATTCAAAATTGATGAATAAAACCAATAATTTTACTTGTCTAAACGATACATGCAAGAATCGTGAAAGGAGTAATAGACCCATATTTTTAAGCTTTGTTGAGGGTGAGCTTGCTGTCACTGTCAAGGATCCAAATTCTAGGTGGTCAGTCAAATAGCTCGACAAAGGGTACGTGGAGCTCATAACTGCCTCATGACGATGGGTGTCTAGTTCGAGGTGCTCCTCAGGGCCCTTTGGGCCACACCTCCTCAGGCTGCCACCTCAGACTCAGTACCAGCTCGGGCTAGATTCTTCCTTTACTAAAGTAGACTGCTACTCGCCATCATTGGCTAGCAAATGGCAAACAACTCACCGTCAGATGGGAGCTCATCCACCGATGGAGGGACATGATACTTGTCACTTGTCACTTGACATGCCATGATGTGACACTCGGGTTGTGGGCAAAACCCACCTAGCACCCGATCCAAGTGGTAGCCTATAAATAGGACACATTTATTGCATTCTAGGCAAGAAGGCTCCTTCCCACCTAACTGGTTCCTGACCTTTGCCAAGCAACCCCTGCCTTGAGCACTGGAGAGCCCTTTTTTGACTGACCATTTGTTGCCTCCGAAGCGTCCCTCCTCTTGTTGCAGGTTGACTAGATCAGGTAGAGGCGAAAAGGAAAGAGCTGAACACTATACACCGCTGTATGTGGTGTTGATTCGACGTCGAAACTCGGTAAGCGTCAACATTTTGGCCCTAGAAGGAGGGCCCCTGCGCCTCTCATTCATGAACACCGGCCATAGCTAACTCAACCCAAAATGGTAACACGTGGGAATGCCTGAGACGATGCTGCCTAATAGGAGGGGTTGGGAGATGCACGAAACCGGAATCAGAACCCTAGCAGGCCAAGGGGCCACCCCTAAACTATAAGGTCCCGATCTAGGGGATAAGGGAGTATGGTGAGGGCCGAACAAGCACATGACCTGGTCTCCCAAGACCCAGTCCAGGAACTCACCAATGCTGTCCGGATACTCATGCAACAGCTTGCATAGCAAGCTCAACATTAGGCTACACCCGACCTCCTACCTCTAGCCTTGGTTGACCAGGCTAGAGGTTAAGCAAGACGGGATGTCGGTGACCTTAATGAAGCAGATTCTAAATGCACCCGAGGCTCCACACATGGTGTCTCGGACAATAACAGGCTCGTCCAAAAAGGCCGACTTGGTCCTCAGGCAACAAGGGCACCGTCACCCCAAAGTTCTCGAGCCTCTGTTTTTGATCGACTGGGATGCCCAGGAGTACAACACAACTGACAACCTAGAGCAGGTGACCGCGCTGAGGGCGGAGCATCCTATTGGGTCGAACTGCCTGAGGATATGAACAGTCGCCAGTTCTTAAAGCTATAGCGCCAAATTGACAAGATTCGTGACAATCGTTTTGGCCTAGACGACATAGGTGCCCTAGATCTGCCATTCCCGGACATAATAATGCGAGCTCCCATGCTGCCTAAATTCAAAGTCCTACAAATCAAGGCCTATGATGGGACCACAGATGCAGACGAGCATGTTGACTTATTTCGAGGACACATGCTCTTTCAGAATGCCAGTGACGTGGTAATGTGCAAGGCTTTTCATTAACGCTCACTGGCCCAACTCAGTAATGGTTCAGGTGTCTTGAGCTAGCCTCTATTACCTCTTTTCAGTAGCTAGACGATGCCTTTTTAGCAGCCAACCGACGCCTTTTCAGCAGCCTTCTCCACTACAAAGACAAGGAGAAAGAAAATCATGTATTTGTACACCGTCAAACAATGGGACGATAACGTTTGAGACTACATCAATAGGTTTACCTGAGCAGCTCTTGAGGTTAAACACGACGAAGACGAGACCCTCAAGCACATTTTTGTGGGGGGTCTCCGAGATGAGAAGCTAACCTGGTCTTTGGCTTTTGAGCAACCAAGCACGTTTTTGTAGATGCTCAGCTATGCTTAGAGGTACGTCGATGCGACAGAGTACATGAAGAGCCGTAGCGAGGAAACAGTTCCAGGGAAACCAAGAAAGAGAAAAAAACAAAAGAAAGCACCAGAGTAGCCTAATGCCAAGCAGAAACAAAAAAGAAGGAGAAGGAAGTTGAGAAGCTGAAAACACCAACCGAAAAGTTTCAAAGCTACACCCCTCTGGTAGCCACAATAGATGAGGTGCTCACCCAGGTGAGCGAAAAAATCTACAGATACCTCCGCCCAAGGTCAAGGGTAGTAAAATAAAGTTGGATCAGACTAGATATTGTGAGTTCCACAAGGACGTGGGACGCAATACCTGCGAATGTATTCAGCTGAAGGACTAGATTGAGAGACTGGTCCGAGAAGGACATTTGAGGGAATTCGTTGAACGGGTTAAAACCCCAGGCTCTGCCTCTTGGAAAAACAACCCGTTGAGCCGAGACAATCAAAGCTGCCTGCATAACGACTGTGGGAAAACCTCAAAACCTCTGAACATCGTTCACACAATTTTCAATGGTCCTGTCACCGGGGACACCTCGAGTGGGTGGTGAGCTTACGTCCGAAAAGCTCGGCAGGTCAAGCAAGACGAGTTCATTAACATATCCGAGCATGTGAACAAGATCTGTCGCCAGCAAGACACTCTGATTACATTCACCGAGGAGGAGGCAGATAAGTTAATCCACCCACACAATGACACCCTTGTTTGTGAGTTGCACATCACCAACAATATAGTTCAGCGAGTGCTGATTGACAATGGAAGCTCGGCTAACATTCTGTTCAAACAAGCTTTCGACAAAATGAAAATTAGCAACGCTACCATAGTCTCGGTCCAAACCCAGCTTTACGGCTTCACGGGAGAATGCGTTCGAGCAGTTGGAATGGTCGCCCTGCTTGTGACCTTCAAAGAGGGTGTTGCTCGGGCCACGCGTATTGTCGACTTCCTGATTGTCAATAAACACTCCCAATACAACATCATCATCGGTCACCCAACGTTAAATGTGCTGAAGGCCATAGTCTCCACGTATCACCTCGTAATGAAATTCCCCACAAAGGATGCGGTTGGGATCATTCGATCATCCTAGAGAGACTCTCGAGCCTGTTACGCCAATGCTGTTCGTGCAGCGATCGCCCAATAGCTGAACGTCTCATCCATTTACATGGTCAATGAGATGGAACTTCCTGTCAACTTGCAGCCTAAGATGCTGTCCGATCTTGATCCTCGACTTCCCGAGGAAGAAGTACGGGCTACCCCAATCTAGGACCTGGTGCCGTTCAGCTTAGACCTCAAGCATCTTGAGCGCATTGTCCAACTCAGATCCCAGTTGCAACCTAAGATCTGTGCAGAACTAAAGGGGCTCCTTATCGAGTATCAGGATGTATTCACGTGGTCACACGAGGATATGCCCGGCATTGATCCAAGCATAATATGTCATCGACACAATGTCGAACCCAACCACAAACCGGTGATATAGAAGAGAAGGGCCTTTAATCCAGAAAGATATGCTGTTATAAACGAAGAGGTCCAGAAGCTTCTCAAGGCCAGGTTCATCCAAGAAGTCAAATATCTAGAGTGGTTAGCCAATGTTGTTCTTGTCAAAAAGGCAAATCAAAAATGGCAAGTCTATATAGATTACACTGACCTAAACAAGGTTTGTCCCAAAAGATTGCTTTCTGCTTCCTTAGATGGACCAACTTATGGATGCTATGGCTAGGCACGAGCTGCTTAGCTTCATGGACGCTTATTTTGGGTATAATTAGATCAGGATGGCTGAGGAAGATCAAGCAAAAATAGCTTTCGTTACTGACCAGGGGCTCTACTACTATGTAGTAATGCCCTTCGGCCTAAAGAATGTCCGGACGACCTATCAACGCCTAGTTAACAAGATATTCAGACGGTTGATCGGCAAAACAATGGAGGTCTACGTGGATGATATGCTGGTGAAATCTGTCCGAGCAAGGGACCACATGGCCAATCTCCGAGCAAGCTTTGGCATACTCTGGGAATATAGGATGAAACTTAACCCAATAAAGTGCACGTTTGGTGTTAGTTCGGGCAAGTTCCTTGGATTCTTGGTTAATCAACGGGGCATTAAGGTTAACTTGGCAAAGGCTCAAGCTGTTATAGACATGCACTCACCTTGAACTATGAAGGAGGTGCAGAAACTACTGGGATGATTGCAGCTCTCTCACGATTTGTCTTTCAGGCAACTGACAAGTGCTACCTATTTTTTAAGGCACTTAAGGGGAGGTTTGAGTGGAGCAAGGAGTGTGAGGAAGCTTTTCAGAATCTAAAAATATATTTAGCCATACCATCGCTCTTGTCCAAACCTTTGCTCGGAGAAATATTGACTGCCTATCTAGTCGTGTCTGAAAAGGCCGTAAGCTCGGTTCTTGTCCGAGAGGAAGAAAAAGCCCAAAAGCCGGTTTATTATACGAGTCATGCATTCCAAGGTGTCGAGAAGAGGTACCCATCACTTGAGAAGTTGGCCTTCGCATTGGTCACCTCTACTCGAAAGCTACGACCCTATTTCCAAGATCACACTATAAGAATCCCAACCAAGTTCCCACTCTGGCAAGTTCTTTAAAGCCCAGAGATATCAGGTCGGATGGCTAAATGGTCGGTGGAGCTTGGCCAATATGATGTACACTTTGTGTCGAGAACAGCCATCAAGGCTCAAGCCCTTGCTGATTTATCATCAAATTTACCAATGCCGAGCAAGGCACGCCGTTGGCTGAGAAAGCGCCCTTGATGGTGCTAGACATCCCCAGTTGCAGTGATAGTCACGCCGCATCCGAACCAGAATGGAAACTTTTTGTGGACGGGTCTTCCTACGTGGATGGTTTAGGCATCAAGTTATTGTTGATAAGCCCGGATGGATATAAAGTTAGATTTGACTTCAAGGCTTCGAACAACGAAGCTAAGTACGAGGCACTCTTGGCCGAACTACGGATTGTAAGAGATCTTGGGGTGGATTATATCACTATCCACAACGACTCAATGTTGGTCGTTCAACAAGTCACCGAGGTATTCTAGGCCAGAACAGAGTCAATGGCTGCATACTTAAAACAAGTCAAACTGTTGCTTGGACAATTTAAGTCCTACTTGTTCAAATAGAACCCCAGATTAGAAAACTTAGAAGTCGATGCTCTTGCTCAGCTAGCCTCGGGACTCGGTGACAATGATCTAGCTTTAGTCCCCATCCAGAGGCTGTTCGAGCCAAGCATAAATAAAGAAGTGTCGAGTGCAGCTGAAGAACATATAACCACATGGATGGACCCAATCATCAGGTACCTGACCACAGTCAAATTGCCCGATGACAAAGAGGAAGCTAGTCGGATCCGCAACAGCTCAGCCTAGTATTCGATGATTGGAGGAAACTATATCGGCGAGGCTACACCACCCCGTGCCTTAAGTGCATAGGGCCCAAGGAGGCCGAATACATAATGAAGGAGATCCACGAAGGCCTATGCTGAAATCATTCTAGGGGGCGATCTCTGGCCCAAAAATGTCTCAAGTAGGGCTACTACTGGCCCACTATGGAACAGGATTGCAAGGATTTTGTGCGGAATGCCTGGATGCCATGCCGAGCCACTCACCTCCATTACATCAGCATGGCCCTTCGCGAAGTGGGCCATCGACTTGATCGGGCCCCTTCCCCCAACCCGATCCCAATTCAAGTATTGCATCGTGGCTATTGATCATCACACCAAGTGGGTTGAAGTGGAGTCATGCACCAATATGACTGAGGTGAAGTGCACCAACTTCGTATGGAAAAATATCATTTGTCAGTTTGGAATCCCACACACCATCGTGACCGACAACGCAAAACAATTTGAAGTAGCAAGTCTACTCCGTTTGTGTGAACAGCTCAACGTTAAGAAAGTTTTCTCTTCCCCGAGCTACGCAAAGAGCAATGGGCAGGTGGAAGTGGATAATGAAACGATCAAGGATAACTTGAAGAAGAAGCTCGAGGGCCTCAAGGGAGCATGGATTAACAAGCTCCCAAAGGTGCTTTGGGCCTATCAAACAACTGCTTGGACTGCTACTAGAGAGACACCCTTCTCGCTCGTATATTGGGCAGAAGCTGTCATCCCTGCCGAGGTGGGATTACTGAGCTTCAGAGTCGAGCATTACGAGGAAATTCAAAATGCCCAGGTCATGAAGTCTGAGCTTGACCTACTCGAAGAAAAGAGAAACTAGGCAGCGATCCGTAATGCAGCTTAAAATCAAGCTGTTGCTCAGTACTACAACAAACAGGTCCAATTGATGAGCTTCAAAGTTGGGGATTTGGTACTTAAAAAGGTCACAATTCCACAACCAGGGGTGGAAGCATTTGGTCCAAAATGGGATGGACCATACAAGGTCGTAGACATTATGTGGCTAGGAACATACAGGCTATCCGACATGGATGAAAATTTGCTCGGTTATCCTTGGAATGTCGAGCTACTTAAAAAATTCTTTTGTTAACCTCAGCTAGAAACACTTTTTGACCTCTGGCTACGATCTTTTGTAACTAGACCTATTTAATAGGACTGGAATGTAAATACAACATATCAATGAAGTGTAAATTCTTATACTATTCCATTAAGCAATGCATGTTTAAGGAATAAATAAATCCCGAAGAGGGGTAATGTAACTCCAACCCAGAGGAATAGGCTATAACTCTCAAACACAGAAAGCCGTCCTACTTAACTAGACTAGGGGCTGATCAGAAATCAGTCGATCATGTCTGTTGCCATGTAGACCTCCCGCAAATAAGTCACCGTAGCATCATAATTGCCCGACCACTATTAGACTAGTACAAGTTAAGTTTCCATTAAACCATTAAACTTAAACAAGTCTAGGGGGCGACAGGGTAATGGGCTATCACACTCTCTTGTGCTTTGCTCGGCCGAGTTGGGACACACTGCTTGGGTTAACTCGTTAACTTCCTAGACACTTGGTAGCAATGGGATTAAAAAGAGGAGCTCGAAAAACTAAGTTTCAAGAATGCCTCTTGTGGGAGCATCCAACTTAGTCTGGATTCTCTAATTGGCTCTGTGTTCGGAGTCTATTTTAACTCGGCGAAACAAAAGTTAAATTATGTTCCTAAGGATCACTTCACTAAAATTTGAAAATATTTATTCGAGAATGATCGCACTGGAAAAATATTAAATACAAAAATTATAAAAATTCGAGATGCAACAAAGTTGAAAAAAGTTTTCATTAAAAAGAAAAAGTGGGGAGGTATAATTAACCAGGCACCTCCGGAGCCCGGGTACAAAAGCAAAAAAAGAAAAAAACATGTTAAGTCTGGGACCCATCCACGACATTGTCCTCGCCGCCGCCAACGCCTTGCTCATTCTCCTCATCATCACCATCCACTTCGACGACCTCTTTTGCTGGTTGCTGAGCTGCACCCTGCTCTGGCTAGACTATAAGGGACCAATCGAAGCCCGCTGCTTCAAGATGCTTCTTGATCAGATGGTCCCAGAGATTGGTCATTCTGAAGTAGTAGTAGTCGGCGTACTCCGAGGTCGCCTTGAATTCTTCCATGGCTTGGGCAAGCCAGTCGGGGAGCTCCTCTAAAAATAGCCTATTCTCTGCCCGGGAAGCCTCCAACTGACTCTCGAGAGCAGAGCGACATATTTCCTCACCTCCTTAACCTCTGCCGTTGCTTGGTCGTCTTCTTCCTTTGCCTTCCTCACTTCCTCCTCGGCCTGAGCAAGGGACGTCTTGATTTGATTAAGCTTAATGATTTTCTCACCGAGCTCTTTCTCGATTCCCTTCTACCTGAGGAAGGTCTTTTTATGCCTCTCATTTTCAAGGTCGAATTCCTTCAACCCGGTGACATAGGCCATGTGCATGAAGGCACATGTTTGAGGAAAATGTAACTAGTCAGCGCGTAACAAAAGAAAAGGATAAAAGAAGGGAAGCACGCGATGAAGTATTTACCTGGGTGGTCGAGCAGTAGGCAGCCTCGAACATCTCCTTGAAATCCTCCCTCTGGAGGTTCCATAAAAAATCCTCCTCAAGAACGGCATCCCCGAGGTGATTGAGGATGTGCCAGCGATAGTTTGCTTGCCTCTTCAAAGTATCTCCTGAGGAAGGCACCACGGTTGTGTCAGCCGGAGGAGTTTCGCCCGACAAAGCCTTGGTCCTCGTCGACTAGGGTGGTTGTTCTTAGACTGTTGTGGGTAGCTGCTTGGGCCATGGTGGAAGCTCTGTCCCTAGGGTTCTCTTATGCTTCTTCTCGATCACCACGACCTTGCCCTTCTGCTTCCAGAGGCTTTCCATCAGGGCGTACCTCTCTTCTGCAGTGCTCGGCCGCGAAGATATTTCTACAACCAAAAATTGTCCAAGTCAAAACCAAGTCGGCATAAAAAAAAAAAAAAACTCAGGGCTGACCTGTGATCCAAAGTTGGCGAGATGGGTTTAACAGCCGAACCATATCCTCGAGGTCCTTGTCTGCCACAGGTGGCCAGGCATCGAAGGAGCCACTCGATGAGTCCTTGGAGCTGGACGATGTGGACGATGGTGGCTCCCTCATCGGCCACCCAGACTGGGAAGTACTTGGTTTCGGGACCTCTGCGGTGCTCGACCTCGCGACAGTCACTTGCTTGGCTGACCGAGCAGGTTGGGAGTTTGAAGGGGGGTTTATTCCACTAGGTTCCCTAAACCAGCCATAAAGAGAGATGATCTCCTTGCTGAGCAGAAATGATTGTTGCCTCTTCGCCTCTGGTTTTTCAAACAGGTCTTCTATGCCCTGATGACATGGCTCAGCGCCCATGGCCTTGTACTCCATACGTGCCCTAGCTCAAAGGTTCTCAAGACATGTTGGTCTTCAAAGACGGCCTCACCGGCTCGGGCTAAGTAATTGCCCCCAACGTAGAACCACTCGTATTTCTAGAGTTTGTCCGAGTCGGGGTTTTCCAAGATAAAATCCTTCCTGAAGCTGGTGACATAGTACCAGTCGGACTACCGGGGAAGCTTCTTCATCTTGTAGACTTGTTTAAATGTCTCCCATGGCATCTTGGTAAGCCGGTAGCACCTCCATAATATATACATCCTGATCAGCGACCTGTAACTATTTGGGTTAAGCTATGCCGAGCACACGTTCAAGTCATTTAGTGCCCGATGGAGAAAAGGATGAAGAGGCAAGCGCAAGCCAGCTCGGAAGAACTTTGTGTATAGAGTAATACACCCCTCGGGTGGAGTCAAAGAGGAGTCATCCTCCTCTGGCATGATGAGGATGACGACACTTGGGATGTCAAACTCAACGCACAAGTCCTCTAGCCGAGACTTCATCATGGCGCTGGTGTATGTCGTTGCCGACATCTACCCTGGCTTTGAACAGTCACTCCTTAGACTCGGTGACCCTAACCCTCTCATCCTCTGGGGGGCTTTGAGCCAGTCTTGCCTCCTCGGCCCTTTGCTCCTCATCAAAGATGTCAACGGTTATCCTACCCACAACCGGGATAGAGGCCCTAGGGTCTCGACCGAAGGTGCTTGGAACATTAGCTGCAGCCTCCAGCCTCAAGACGTACCAGCGGTTGCTGCTTCGATATATGGGTCCTCACCCCTGCATAACCTTCTCCATCTAGCAAGTTTAGGAACTCTTGCTCGAGGATGGTCTGGGAGTCGACTCTTAGTATTTTGGCTAACCGGTCAGCTCTGTCCTGCTCTGAGGAAAAGTCTTCGATGTCAATTTCCATGTAAGGTGTGATGGCCTTAGGACTACTTTTCGACTAGAAAATATTAATGTTCTAAGAGTCCGATAAGTCGCTCATTCTCTCGTACTCCTCGAAAAATTACCTGTTTGGGTTCTAAAAAGCTTGGGAACAAAGAGTTCTTAGGTTGCTAATTGTAGCTCAGTAGTTAAAACTTACGAACAAGGAATATCACTTCGATCATGTGTGGAAATTGACAGGAAAAGGGGACCTATTTATAGCCATTTCAGGTGAAAAATCTAGGCATGAAAAATGAAGAGGCGCAATCATTACGCCTGACAGGCGATGTAGTCGATCGTAGATTGACACGTGTCCACTGGCGATCCAAGCGCCCTTTCATTCCCACCGCTTTGGGACACCGCTTGACCTTTTATTCTAAGTCGACCTCATCGACTCAGCATAGTCCACCTAGGCTGAACATTATCCAGGCGAACTGGAGGGCTACTGTTGAGGGTGAGCTTGACGCCACCGTCAAGGATCCAAATTCTAGGTGGTCGACTAAACAGCTCGGCAAAAGGTATGTGGAGCTCATAACTACCCCATGATGCTGGGTGTCTAGTTTGAGGTGCTCCTCAGGGCCCCTCGAGGCCACACCTCCTCAAGCTGCCTCCTCAAACTCAGCACCAGCTTGAGCCGGATTCTTCCCTGCCAAAGAAGACTACTACTCACCATCATTGGCTAGCAAATGGCAAATAGGTCACTGTCGGATGGGAGCTCATCTATTGGTGGAAGGACATGAAACTTATCACTTGTCACCTGACATGCCATGATGTGACACTCAGGTTGTGGGCAAAACCCACCTAGTACCTGGTCCAAGTGGTAGCTTATAAATAGGACGCATTTATTGCATTCTAGGCAAAAAGGCTCCTTCCCAGCTAACTGGTTCTCGACCTCTGTCGAGCAACCCCTGCCTTGGGCATCGGAGAGGCCTTTTTTGACTGACCATTTCTTGCCTCCGAAGCATCCCTCCTCTTGTTGTAGGTTGACCAGATCTAGCAGAAGCGAAGAGGGAAGAGCTGAACATCATACGCCACCGCACGTGGTGTTGATTTGACGCTGGAACTCGATAAGCATCAACAAGCTCTAATAAAACTAGTATATTAATTAGAGGGAGAAAGAGCAAAATAGTAGATTTTGGTTAAAAATTAGTAAATAATGTCGTATGTTTTAAAATGTGTGACAAATAACATACCATGAAAAATTGAGAAATATCTGATAAAAAAATTGAGAACAAAAAACCCAAAATACTTTTACCTCTTTCTCCTTTGCATCTCTCACCCTCCTCCCTAGGTGGCATTAGCGATGGCTAGGAAATACTGTAATTTGCATAGTAATACTATATTTCTAAATAATGTAAAAAATTACGGTGATGTCATTGGTGGCTGGAAAATATTGTATTAATATGTAAATATCGTTTTTCCATGTAAATACAAAAATTTACTGACGATTTTGTTGGACCATTGATGGTAGGAAAATACAATATTTACTTGTAAAACTGTATTTACACGTAGATAAAAAAATTTACTGGTAATTTCTTCAGACTATTGGCAGCCAGAAAATACAGTATTTACTTGCAAATATAAAAATTTATCGACAACTTCGTCGCACCACCAATAGCTAAGACATATAGTATTTACCTGTAACTATTTTATTTACATGTAAATACAAAAATTTGCTAATGACTTCTTTGCACCACCAACGGTTGGTAAATATAGTATTTAGTTATAAACTATTTATTTACATGTAAATATAAAAATTCACTAGCGACTTCAACAGGCCACAGATATTTAAAAATACAATATTTTAATGGGAATATTGTATTATATGTAAATAAAAAAATTACCAGCGACTTTGCTAGATCACATCTTAGTGACACAACAGAATTTGGAAGAAAGGATTTTATCATCCTAACCTAGATAGAGGATCCAAAAACCTACACAAGAAAAGCCCTCAAAGTAGAGAACTCCTCAGTAGGAGCAAAGACACTCAACTTTATTTAGTTCTCAATATTTTAATGCCCACTACAATTAGCTAATGAGGGTATTTATAGCCCTTTAGCAAAATGATAATAGTACTTATTGCAATAAATGACTAGCTAATTAGATAAACAACAATAAACTAATAACAAAATAAAGCCTAAAATATAAAAGACTATTATAGTTATATTTTCCCTATATTAGTTCATCCCATCTATGAACAAACTTGACTTTGAGCTCAAAAGTCACACACGAGAAGGAACTTGTAGCAAGTGAGCCCACTAGTATGATATGTGGAATGAAGGCAACTTTAAAGAAGAAATTAACTTGTTTCGACTTGTGAGAGTGGTAGACCCAACCAAATAGGTCCTCAAAATCAAATCCTAAATCCACAAGGGAACGAAAGTGATGGTCCATCGAAATGTTGAAACTTCCCAAGTTATTGGCCATTGACGTTGGCTTGCCTTTTTGGTCTTGGCGTCCTCAAAATCAAAAGTCTAATGTCTCAAAAAATTGGTTAAGAAAATAGATGACCTAGCAATCAAATCTTCACAAATAACACTCTTAAGTTGTAGTTTTCCAAGTTGTTCAAGTTTTTCAACTCCTTCACCAACTTGGTTTGTTAGAATACTTTGAAAGCCACTAATTATTTCAAGTCCACGTTGACTGTTCAAGTTTTCAATTTCAACCATACCATAAGGCTCCACAAGCTCCTCTTCAAAAAGTATCTTAAGACTAATTGATTCATCCATGTTGACAATTTTATTCTATTGAATTGAATCCATAATCTTTTCGTGATCACCAAACATTAAGCAAATTAATTGCCCATTGTATTACACAAGGCAATTTTATTTTCTTCATGATCAAACCATTCAAAAACAAATTTCATCATATCAATAAGAGTTGGGAGTCTATCTTAAGATAAAGTTAGCCTAAGTTTTTGAAATTGAACTTGGTCAATTTATATGTTGGGCATAAAATTCTGAGTTCCATCAATTGGCTTGCTAAGCTTGCTAGAATTAACGATTTGGTCAAGTTTCTTGCTTTTATTGGAAAACTAATTGGATTCTGTTTGAATTCAGGGTTTGGTCATAAAATCTAGCCCAATTTGTTGGTTGGACTTTAATAACTAATGTAGGCCAATTGGATCTTTGGTTAGGTCAATTTTCTTCAACCCATTGCTACATGATTGAACCAAGTTTTCAGAACATAAAGAACACAACTTCAAACAGCCATGATAGCTATGTAAGTCATTGCTACTTCTTTACTCTAGGTCACCATCATGTTTGACTGGACTTCAAAAGCCGTCACAATGGGAGAAATTTTCAACACCATCATCTTCTATGGTCTATAGGATTGTAGATTACGAGAAAGAAAATTTTGAGCAGCAATGAATGTTGCCTTCTTCATTGGCACCATCTCCTCGTGTTCTATTACTGTTGGGATTATGCTGACAATGTTCTTCTCTAACTCCAGCTTTGAACTTTTCAAAACGAGATTTGAGTTTCGCAACTTTAGTAGTTGAAGGTCGAGGGTAGCTTTATTTTTTGTGATTCCATTGAGAACGACGAGGCTCGCCAATATTTGAGGTTTCTAGTTTATGAAGAAAAGATTTTAAGACATTGACGATCCACTCGTGGGATCATTTGAAATTAGAATCTCCACCATAGCCGTGCTTGCTCTGGTGACTTGAAACATTAATTTGTGGGTGTTGTATTTGTTTTTTAGGCTATGTATGGTTGTGGTCAAATTTGGTGGCTATGTTTTGGTGGTGGTGGTAGTGAGAAAGGTGATGGTGATAATGATGGTGGTGGTGGTCATATGGGTCACGGTGGCATGTTTGGTGATGATAGTGGTGGTCATAGGGGTCACGATGGTGGTGATAATATCGTGTAGGTGGTGGTGGAGAGTGATGGTCAAGGCGATGGTGGTAGTGGTGGTAGGATGAGTCATGGTGATGGTGGTGGTAGTGGTGATACGATGAAGAATATGGCGATGAAAGCGGTGAAGGCTATGGTGGTGGTAGCATGTCTTCTGCCATGCTCCATCGTTGGTGGTGACAATGAAGTCGTGGAGAACAGGTCGTTGGTGGACACTCCACCGTCGAGCTTTGTAACTCCGATTGTATGAATCATCCTCAAGGGACTCCAATATCTAATCGTGGATACCATATCTCCTTGGAAACAACCAAAGGCTCTGATGCCAAATGACACAACAGAATTTGAAAGGAAGGATTTTATTAGCCAAACTCAAATGTTGGATTCGAAAACCCACTTGAGAAGTGTCCCTTAAAAGGGAAAAGCCCCACCTAGGAGAGAAAACACTTAACCTATATTCAATTCTCAATATTCTATTCTCCATTTCAATCAATTAATGAGGGTATTTATAGCCCTCTAACCAAATGATAACATGCACTCATTACAATAAATGACTAACTTGTGACACCAAAGAATTTTTAGTGCATTATATATGTAATAATTAAAGGTTGTGTTAAGTAATTAATGTATAAATTTTGTGAGCTAAATTTTATGCTAAAAAAATTGTTAAGAATTTAAGGAATAATTTTAATGTCACAAGAATTATTATTTAAATCCAATTTTTGTGACAAATTTAATAAGAATAAATATAGGATTTTTAAGATTAAAAATCATGCCATATTCCTAAGCAAATAAGGAATGACATAAAAATAAGCTAGAAAGCTTAATCATTGCAGAATATGTTATAAAAAATTTTGAGATAAAAATACAGTAAACAAAAAATACTGTATGAAAAATATAGAAACAATATAGTGCAAAAATTAAACAGTATAAAAATTATACAATATCATAATAATGCAATCTGAAAATTATATAGCATAAAGTTAAGCACTATGGAAATTACATTGCATGATGTTAAGCAGTATCAGAATTATACTATGTGGAGGATATAAATAAGTATGAAAGCTTGTAAACTATCTAGGAAAGTATTGGAACTATACCAGTTGTATAGAAAAAATAATGTCAATGTAAATTTAGACTATGTAAAAGTAAAGTAGGGCCTACTTGGTGACACCCCAAAGGTGGAAATTTTTCCACATCTTCCCTATCATTACCGGTTATGATATGTGGTTGTGGAGCAAATTTTCTTTGCAAAAAGGCCCCTTGAGTGAGTCATTATATAGTGAATGACTCAAATAAAATAAAAAGTTTGTTTCATTCATCAAAAAATTCCCCCACTTCCACTCAAGAAATACCCCCTCCAATGATTTTCTCACTCAAGATTTTGATAATATTATGCCTCCAAATCTTGTTTTGAAACAAAATCAAGTGTGTGGAGGAAGAACAAGGTAAAAGCTTGAGCTTTGCTTTAAGTTAGATTTTTATGGTATTTTATGGATTTGATGTCAAAGATTTTGAGAAGTTTTCAAGAGCCAAAAAATGAGGATGAACATCTTAGAATGTTTACGTAAAGTTCTAGTTCTTGAAAACCAAGTTAAAATTTATGTTTTAGTATACATACCATATGTTTGGTGTATGTTATAGTCTATAGCATGTAAGAAAAATATTATGGTATGTTTTGTTTATGTGCTATATGGATGATGATGATGGTGGATAGTTGAAAAACTAGTTGAACCAAAAAAACGAAAGTATGATAAACTTTGTCATAATACAAAGTTAAGCACAATAGGTGTTTGAAAAAATGTTTTGGATCATGACATGTGAAAAGAATGTTATGACATGATTATTCAAGTGTTAAGTGCATGGAAAAGTGTTTAAAAGGGTTAAAATTAGATTAAACCCTAACAAAATAAGTTAGGCAAAATTTGCCACAAAAGTGTGTTTAAGCATCTTTTTGAAAGATTTAAGTATATGAGGTCTATAAAGGCTAAACTGAGTTCAACATAGGATTTTCGTGAACAAAGTTTTGTAAAATTTCAATGGGAACATATTGAAAATTTTAGTTCCAATTTGAATTCCAAGTTCGACAGAATTGAAACTTGTCCAAACATTAAAAAGTTGGAATTTGAGGAAAGTTAAAAAATGAAAGTTGTATATCTCACCAACACTTCAAACATCGCATAGGATTCTTGAAAATTCTACACAAATTTTAAGTTATGAGTTTTACGATGTTTAATTACAAAATTTCCAAACAATTAAAAAAGGAATCTGTTTTGAAATTGTTGAACGTTGACAAAGGAGCTTTTGTAAGTTTTAATCCTTTCAAAAAATGGATATTTTGGTACAAAGCAATGATTTTTGGTTCCGAGGGCAAAAATATTAAGATTTTATGTTTCAGCCCAAAACTATAAAACCATGTGGTATTGAATTTTTCATTATAAATATAGTTTTTTGCACTACTGTGAGAAAGTGAGAAATCACAAAATTTAAGGCCCAGAAGAATTTGGGATCTTTTTGAGAAAAACACGTTAGGGGAAAAATGGTTAAGATTTTGGTGTTATGAATAAGACCATAAAGTTTTACTAAAATAGATTCTTCATGAAAAGAAAACCATTGTTTGTTTTTTGCAACGTTACAAGCAACAAGGGAATATAAGTTTAATTAAAATGGGTTTAGTATATCTTAAGGGCAAAACAAGTGTTTTCATAAAAAACGACTTAAACGGACCCTTAAACATCCGATTTAGGAAAGCACCCCTTAAGAGAATTTTTCATAACTTGTAAATGTTAGGATGGTAAAGTAAAACGACAAGTTTAGTCATGTATTATTCAAATTACATGACTTATGAAAAACTTTTTAATGGTCAAATTGTTATTTTTCATGAAAACCCCTAAAACAAACCCGAACCCTTCGAATTAGCGAAACAACCTTAGATAGAGAATGTTCTGTGTGATGTTAAGTAACAAAACCATCAAGTAAGACGTGGAAGTTGACTAAGGAACGTTCAAGTTAAGTAATGAAGAAATAAACAAATGGTAATAAGGCGAAAGGATTAAGAATGAATGTTTATCGTCTAAGTTGTATTATTGATCAAATAGCTCAGTAATAAGAAAGGTTGGCTAATAGTTAGGTAATGTCTGAATAGGACGCAAAGCCTACTAATAGAAGGAAAAGATAAACTGGGAACGCTAGAGCATTGCTCAGGTAAATTTCAAACCTCACCTATGACATAAAGTAAATTATTTACAAATCTTTTCTATGTGCTTGAAATATGTTTGTACTTGCTATGCATGTTGTTTTAAAGACCAAGACATAGTTTGAAACATAATTGCATTTGTTATGCATAATATTTGAAAGTTCAAGTCATGTTTTACAATGTGTTGCAATCATTATGTTTACCATGCTGGACGTTAACTTACATCATGCAAAATATTCACGACAATTACAAGGTTGACAATCCAAACGTTGAAGTTAAGATAAGAAAGTGTTTACCAACTTTCTGATCTAAAGGGAGTGTCATACTAAGTTATGTTATGGCCTCGGTGTTCAATGACTAAGCATGTTTGGTAGTATAATTAGGTCCATAGTTCAAGAACTTTAAGAATGATGATAATGTTGGAAAAATAGTACGCAGTGAAATTTCAAAAATTTTTATATCAGAGTATTTTTCAAAAAACAAGTTTGACAGTTATATGCATAAATTACCCAGATCTTACTAACATTGTAAATGTCGAAAAGCTTCCTCAATCAGTGAAGTGAAGTAACATTCTAGAAGGACCTCAACCAACTGGCCTTCTTTGCTATTCTCTATCCACCATCGGAGTGAGTGTGGCCTTACACATATAGCTCTTCCAGCAGGCGGCTCTCCTTCCAACTAATTGAGAGAACCCAAAGCTAATGTTTGTGATTTGTGAACAAGAGCTCTCAGGAAGTTTTCAGAATCTTACTGGTAGAGTATCACTCTTAATCTCTCAATTGATCTGAATAATAATAAGATTCACTCTCCTTTTATAGAGATTGGGCCCAGTAGTCAGTCCTTATCAGATATGGTCTCAAAAATTTGAATTAGAATCAAATTCGGATCAATATCTGATGAAATCCGCGTGAAAATGCGTGATCTTTTTATTGCACGGTCGGCATACCGATCTATCTAACCGGCAAGCTGAACTTGCCCTATTGACAGGCCAAACCTAAGGATTAGAATGCCAAATTGTTGATAAAAACTCAGCAAATCTTTTATTTTTCATCCGAGATTGTATAGGATAAAGTTTTAGTTTTAATTCAAATAACCCAATAGAAAAGTTATCTAATTAAAACAACTTTATCTAGATATTCTCTAGCAAAATAAATGAATTTCTGATAATTCAACAAGTTTATCTTGAATTAATTCAAAATTAATCCAACCAATAAACAGAATGAATTATCTGATCCCGATAATTCAACAAGTTTATCTTGAATCAATTTTGTCACAAAATTAATTCAACTGATAAACAGACAGGAATTATTTGATTCTTTTGAATTTCAGCCAATCTGATAAATCCGATGTAAGTCACCAATTATTGAAAAAACACGCCGTATCGTTATAGGATTTTGTGAGCTAGCAAAGGGGACCTGATAGACCTATATAGTTTAAGCCCTCGATAATTATGAAACCCAATATTTTAGATGTACATTTCATAATTATCAATTCTAACGCTACTCCACTAAAAGTTTGAAGTTGCACTCTCAAATTATATAGAATTACGAAGCTGGTATAGCTAAGTCTCCAGAACATATCATAGTATATCGTATCCCCATAGGATTATCCATAACCGGCTTAGGGACAAGTTTTGTCTTGCCATCCTGATTATTTTTATCTTATGTTCCATTATCTCAACATCAAAAAACTTACCATCCAAATATAATAAACCATTCGGTTATACCTATGTATCCAAATGATTAAGCGATCTAGTTTTTCAAGTACAAGATAACACATATAAAAGGATATCACTACTCCTAAAGAGGACTTAAGGATTCCATATTTATGAATAATGGGCCTATGCTATCAAGAGTCATACCTCCAACATACTGGCACGCGTATTACCATTAAAATATGGGTGTCATCCTTTGGTACATCAAAAGAAACAAGTTAAGACAACGGGCCCATTATTTATCTTAGGATTAAGATATAATACAAATGATTGTCTAAAGTGAATTGATTTGTCGAGATAGAATTATTAATCCAAATCAATTTACTTTATGTCCCGATCCAAATCATCGTCACTTATGACAATGTACCAATGTTTCTATTCATGGAGTCCACCTCCGATGGTCAAGATAAACCATCTCCTAATAGGGATATAGACAACATAACAATCTTTACAAGAATAAAGCACCCAACTTTATTCCCTCGATTGCGGATCTTATGTTTTAGACTGTCACCTTAAGAATCGAGTCTTCTGCATAATCTTTCCATCATATGCCCAATTCTTAAAGGTTTAGAACGACAGTTTTAGATATTTGTTTGCTTAACATCTATTCAACAAATATGAATGTAAAGAAAATAAGATTTGGTATATAAATAATAAATAAATTCTTTATTGATAAAAATGTCTCCAAAAACAAATTACAATTTTACTCCTTAGGGCATTGTCATGTCCTGGAGTATGAGAGGTGATGTGGTAGTTTAATTAAGTTAATTAAATAGCAATTTAGTTAAAACATGAATCACTGCTGTGATTACAAAATTTCCACCCTGTTGGTCGGCCTGCAGATCGCCCTGGTCTGGCCATCCAAACTTTTCTAGGTTTAGCTTGCCAGACGAATGAATCTGGCATGCCGAACCCTTTGAATCTGGCCCATCGAACACGAAGTTTGGCCTGCCAATCTGAAAAAATGCTAGAATTTTCCAAGCACGGGATATTACCTCCCAAACCCAAATCTCAAATTTCAACCTGTTTGCTCAATTCTCAAGCATAGGTAATGATCATAATTGATTGAAAAACATAGTAGACTACTTTTTAATGCTTTAAAACAAGTTTTAAACAAAAATTTTGGAAAAATATGAAAATAGAGAAAAATAGATAAAAATAAAAATTCTTGATTTAAATCTATTTTTGATCAAACAAAGTTTGCATTCTAGTTATTCTAAGTTCCTCTAATCTAAATTAAAGGTTTTCTAAGCTTGGAAAAGCTTAGATTTCAAAATACTAAGAAATTTAAAAAATTTAGAAATTTCAAAACTAACCTCGAATCAAAGCTTTAAATCACGTTTGTAGTCGTCCAATCGAGTTCTTGAGCTTCCAATCTTTTGAATATCGAAGCCTGGGCATGATTTTTGAAGAAAAATTTAAAAGTAAGAGGGAGATAGAGAGAGACTATGAGAGAGAGAGGGTGAGAGACGAGAGAATGAGAGAGAGTGAGGGAACTGAGAGTAAGTGAGAGAAAGAGAGGAAGAGAAATAAATAGAGGGAGGGGGAGAGCAAACCGGGAAGGAGAAACCATGTGCCACACATGGTTTTTCCCAAATGGGACTTGTTGGTCATTTGGTAAATTATTTTGTTTCAAAATTCCAAATAACAATTAAAAATAATTAAGAGTAATTAAAAATCATTTAAAGGAATCAAAAATAACATTAATTTAGAAATTTCCCAAAATGATCAAATTAAGTTTAAAATATTCATTATGGCACACTAATTCACCATTTAACACATTAACAACATTTAATAAATTTCAAGGCGTTACAGGCATTCACGTCTAACAATCTCCCACTTGTACTAAGTGAGTGAATATGACAAATCTCGCATCTCCATAGCTTCCACATACGTCTCGAAGACTCTCCCAATAGGTGTCTTCGTGAATGGATCAGCTAAATTGTCCTCCGATGAGATTTTACACACTATAAGATGCCCATCCTCGACGAAGTCCTTTATCACATGATACTTTCGATCAATATGCTCACTCTTCTTGTGAAATCTTAGTTCCTTAGGATTAGCTATCGCTACACTATTATCACAGTATAGTGATACTGCCTTATCTATACCAGGAACTACCTCAAGATCCCTAAGGAACTTGCAAAGTCACACTGCTTCTTTTGAAGCATCACTAGTTGCCACATACTTGGTCTTAATCATTGAATTTGAAGTGCAGTCTTGCTTCACACTTCTTCAACTGATCGCATTGCCGCCTAGAGTAAACACAAAACCCAAAGTCGATCTTCTCGAATCCAGACAGGATTGGAAATCTGAATCAGTATATCATAGAGTAGTTAAGTCCTCATCTGAATATACAATCATATACCCTCGAGTTCTTCTAAGGTACTTGAAATAAGGCTTAACTGCAACCAGTGGTTCGGTCTTGGATCCGCCTAAACTCGACTTACTATCCTGACCACATAACAAATAGCTAGTCGTGTGTAAAATATGGCATACATGAGACTACCCACTGTCGAAGCATAAGGCACATTCTTCATGTATTCTCTTTCTTCCTCAGACTTTAGAGAGTCTTTCTTAGAAAGAGTAATTCCAGACCTAGATGGTTGCCCGTCTTTCTTGGAATCCTGCTTTGCAAACCTTTTGAGAATTTTATCTATGTAGCTAGCCTAGGACAATGCTATCATTTTGTTCTTCCTATCTCGATAGATCTAGCTATTGAGAACAAAATTGGCCTCACCAAAGTCTTTCATGTCAAACTACTTGGTCAACCATAATTTGACCGATGACAATGCCCCAACATCATTTTCAATTAGCAAAATGTCATCTACATAGAGTAGTAGAAAAACTACCTTCCCATCCTTAATGTGTTTATACACATATGGTTCATCCACATTTTGTGAGAACCCATAAGTCTTGATTACTTAATCAAATCTTATGTTCCAAGAACAAGAAGCCTACTTAAGTCCATAAATTGACTTCAGCAGCTTACACACCTTACCCGCCTAACCTTTGACCATGAACCCGTTTAGTTGTTCCATATAAATAGACTCATCAAGATAGCCATTTAGAAAAGCAGTCTTGACATCCATATGCCAAATCTCGTAATCGAGAGCGGCAACTATAGACAAGAGAATCTGGATGGACTTAAGCATGGCAGCAGGTGAAAAGGTTTCCTCATAATCGATTCCTTCCTTTTGTGTATAACTCTTAGCTACCAGTCTAGCCTTCAAGGTTTCGACATTTCCATCCACTCCACTTTTCCTCTTGTAGATCCACTTACACCTTATGGGTTTTACCCCTTCGTGAAAATCTACAAGCTCCCAGATCCAATTAGTCTCCATAGACTTTATCTTTGTGTTCATGGCCTCTGTTTAGAGTATCGAATCAACATCCTCCATAGCCTTTGCGTAAGTATAAGGATACCTATCATGTTTATCTGGTTCAGCCAAGAAGGCCTCCCCATTAAACATATACCTCTCGGGTTCACGCTTGAGCCTCCCACTATGCCGAAGCCCTTTAGATTGTTGTTTGGGTTCGTTTGCTTTTTCTACACTGATTGAAACTGTTTCATTTGGAACTTTTGTAGTGACTGGATTACTCTTCAACTCCTCAAGTACCACTTTGTTTTGATGCGTAAAGTCGTCTATGTAACTCTCATTAAGGAAAGTTGCATTAGTTGAAATCACGACTTTATTTTTCTTTGGGTTATAGAAATAACCCCCTTTTAGTCCCTTTTGGATATCCTACAAACACGTAAACTTCTGAACATGCTTCCAACTTATTTGCATCCTTAAATAGGACATAAACCAGACATCCTCGTATATGAATATGGTTTAAGGATGTCTTTTTGCCCGTCCACAACTCGTGAGGAGTTTTAGGGACTGATTTTGAAGGCATGTTGTTCAAAAGATAACATGCGGCTTGCAATGCATATTCCCAAAAGGATAAAGGCAATGATGAATGACTCATCATGGACCTGACCATGTCCAATAAAGTTTTATTCCTTTTCTCCGCTATGCCATTCTGCTGCGGAGTGCCTGGCGTAGTCAATTGGGAAAAATCTCGTTCTCTAATAAGTGCCCTAAGAACTTATCAGAAAGGTATTCTCCACCTCGATAGGATCAAAGTGCCTTTATGGGTCTACCCAATCACTTTTCCACTTCAGCTCGATACTCCCTAAACTTGTCCAAAGTTTCACTTTTGTGGTACATCTGGTACACATACCCAAACCTTAAGTAATCATCAATAAAACTAACAAAGTACTCATACCCTCCTCATGCCCAGATGTTCATTAGTACACAAACATGACTATGCACAAGTTCTAGAACCCCTTTGAGCCTATTGCCCTTAGACCCGAATGGTCTTTTGGTTATTTTACCCTCCAAATGAGATTCACATTGTAGTATAGATTCCACCTTTAAGTCACTTAAAGGTCCATCCCTTACCAATCTTTGAATCCTATTCAGGTTAGTATGACCAAGGCGCAAATGCCAAAGATAAGTCTTATTAGAGTGAGAAGTTTTAAGTCTTTTAGGGTTATTATCATTCATCTCAGCATTAAGTAGTAAGTCCATCCAAGGTTTGATAAAATATAGATTATTTTACATCCATCCAGAACAGATAAAAGATTTGTTTTTATGAATCACTACTTTATTACTAAACGAAACCAAATAGGAGTCTTTAAATAAACAAGCTACAGAAATTAAATTCCTCTTAAATCTCACAAAATTAAATTTTTATAATTATCAAAATAAAGATAGACGTCTCCCACTACTTCCGCTGAGACCAAGGATCCATTGCCCATTTGAAGCGTGAAGCCTTCATGAAGCAAACTTCTTGTTTCTATGAACCCCTGTAAAGAAGGACAAACATGATTAGTTGCACTAAAATCGATGACCTAAATGTCACTGGATTCCTCAACCAAATAAGTTTCTAAATATAGAAGATCACATCTACCTCCTTTGGAAAGAAAGTCCTTGTAATGCTTCTTTATGTGCCCGACCTTCTCGTAGAAGAAGCACTTAAGCTTCTTCGGGTTCTTCTTCTTCTTCTTCTTGCTCTTCTTCTGGTTTCCATTTTGGCCCGTTGTTTCTTTCCATTCCTAAAATTGAGATTGGAACCAGAAGAAACCACCAAATTGACCTCTCCACCTATAGAAGACTCCCTGATCAACAGTTCGAACTCCTGTAACTGTTTCATCATTTTTGTTAAGGTCATATCCCGCCTATTGCTCAAATTAAATGTTGCTCTAAATGGAATAAATTCCTTTGATAGTGTCTCAAAGACTATAGTCATCTGAGTTTTAGCATCGATGTCGGCTCCATTGGTTTGTACCTTAGTGAGGTAACCCATGACCAACATCATGTGCTCCTTTACAGGTGTCCCTAGTCTCTACTTACAATTTAAGAGTTTCCAAAGTGCCCCTTGCCATTTTGTTAGGGCCTGGCCTCCAAACATGTCTTCTAGATTATCTAAGATTTGCTTAGCGGTCTCATAATCCTCGTGTTAAGCATGCAACATGTTATTCATGCTAGCCATGACATAACAACGAGCCTGATCATTTGCATCTTTCCAACAATTGTACGCTTGGAATTGCTCATTCGTGGAGTCTCCCATAGGCTCGGGAGGACAAGAGGTTGTCAGCAGAAATTTTAATTTCTCAAAAGAGAGGACAATATCCATGTTCTGTTTCCAATCATTATAATTCTCTCTGGTTGATTGGTTTTTGTTAACTATCAAAGATAAAGCATTTTTAGACATTTTTAATCTACAATAAAGAATCATATACTAATTATAAGCAAACATATCATAATAATTTAGTAAGATAACACAATCATTTAAAACATACAAATATGTTTATGTGTTAAAACCTTGAAAATATCACAACTTTACAACAATAATTCCCAACTTAGAATTCAACAAGCTCCTAGGGGAGTCATGCCAAATTCAATCAGGAACACGAATCCCCTTCTGATTAATATATGCTATTTAGGACCCGTATGATCCAGCATATATTAATAATTGTTTCTTTGGCCATTAATTTTATTAACAGAGCTCCTAAGGGAGGTTAATAATAAAATTAACATGAATGTATAACTATCGTTTCAATATTTTATCCATGATTTATAATCATCACCTAGGGGTGTGCAACCGTAAATCATGCTAAAATACATTATCCTCTCTGAGATCCAATCTAGTACATGATAGAATCCCTTTTTAAGGGTCAGGACCACCATGTTCTTTCTATGGACCAATGATGGAGGCCTTAGGTCCTCTCTTTAAAAACCTTCACCCACTCAATCTTTTGAAAACAAGGTTTTATTTTAAAAACATGCATGAACAATTTTAATTGAGCGGCACTCTCTATTTAATATAGCATGTTATCAATATACATGGCAAATCATATTATAATGTAGACAAGCAAAGCAATTAATCAAAGCTATAAGCAAAATAATAATAAATAGCCGTAATATTATAGTTCCGCCTTAGAGAATAGAATTAAAGATTACAAGAGAATAATCAAAACATATTATCGATTCTTCATCCTTGAATTCTCAAGTTGTATTCTTCTTCATGTGATCCCCATCTTCAAATCTTCAATCCTGTATGAATCGAATATTCTAAATTTTCGATCATATCCAAATTTTAATGTTTCTTAGAATTGTCCCAAAGATAAAATTAAAACTACATTGAAAAATTGCACCTCTTTTGGAAAAATTTCTAGCTCTCTATCGGCAAGCTGATCTAGGTAATCGGCCTGCCAATCATGAACCACCAGCCTACCGATCTCCACAGATTGGCCTGCTGGTTCATGACTAATCAGCCTACCGAACCAGAAGTTCAGCCTACCGTCAGAGCCATCTGATTTCTGCCTCACTGATGGCCTACAAACCTCACGTCTGGCCTATTGATCTGTGACCATCGACCTACCGAACTAGTTGGTTTGGCATGCTGATCGAGCAAAAATCACCCTTTCTAGAAAATACAATTTTTAATGCAATTCATCAATTTTATTTTTAACAATTCAAAGCATAACATTAGAGATTCAAGAAATACCTAGGAGTGCCATCATCTATCTTCTAGATTTGTCTTCTCGGAATGATTATTTAATTATAAAATTCTTACAAATTTAAAATTAAATAATAATTCCTAGACGGAGATAATAGTCCACCATCTAATTACATGAAAAATCTAGATATACATTCTAACCTCTAAGGGACCATAACCGGTATAAATTAATTAATTAATAATTAATTAAATAATAATTTAATCAACCATAATTAATTAATAAACATTCACTATATAATCTATAACAACATATAAATATATAGAAACCCTAGAGTGCTAACTCTCTAAAAATTAAATTCAAGCATAGAAATTAAATTCAAGCATAGGAGAGATTAAGATCACATAATATATACATATAGCATGATCACAAACTCATAAATTTACATAAAAACCTGGATCTGATACCAATTATTGGAAAAATAGTACGTAGTGGAATTTTAAAAATTTTTATATTAGAGCATTTTCTAGAACACAAGTTTGACATGCTATATAAATAAATTACCTAGATCTTACTAACCTTGTAAATGCCAAAAAGCTTCCTCAATCAGTGAAGTAAAGTAATGTTCCAGAAGGACCTCAACCAACTGGCCTTCTTTGCTATTCTCTATCTATGATCGGAGTGAGTGTAGGCTTACACGTATAGCTCTTCCACCAGGTGAGTCTCTTTCCAACCAATTAAGAGAACCCAAAGCTAGTGTTTGTGATTTGTGAACAAGAACTCTCAGGAAGTTTTTAGAATCTCACTAGTAGAGTATCACTCTTAATCTCTCAATTGATCTGAATAATAATGAGACACGCTCCCCTTTTATAGAGGTTGGGCCTAGTAATCAGTCATTATTAGATAAGACCTCAAAATTCAAATCAGAATCAAATTCGGATCAATATTTGATGAAATCAGCATAAAAAGGCGTGATCTTTTTATCGCGTGGTTGGCATGCTGATCTGTCTAATGAGCATGACAAACTTAACCCATCGGCAGGTCAAACCTGAGGATCAGTATGCCAAACTATCGATAAAAATCTCAACGAATCTTTTATTTTCCATCCAAGATTATATAAGATAAAGTCTCAGTTTTAATTCAAATAATCCAATAGAAAAGTTATCTAATTAAAACAACTTTATCTAGATAATCTCTGGGAAAATAAATGATAATTTAGCAAGTTTATCTGGAATTAATTCAAAATTAATCCAACCGATAAACAGACATGAATTATCTAATCCCCATAATTTAACAAGTTTATCTTGAATCAATTTTGCCACAAAATTAATTCAACCAATAAACAGACATGAATTATTTGATTCTTTCAAATTTCAACCAATCTAATAAAGCTGACATAAGTCACCAATTATTAAAAAACCATGCCATATTGTTATAGGATTTTGTGAGTAAGCAAAAGGGACCTGATGGACCTATATAGTTCAAGCTCCTGATAATTATGAAACCCAATATCCCAGATATACATTTCATTATTATCAACTCTAATGTAACTCTACTAAAAACTTGGAGCTACACTCTCGAACAATATAGAATTACGAAGCCCGTATAGGTAAGTCTCCATGACATATCATAATGTATTATATCCTTATAGGATTATTCATAACCGGCTTAAGGATAAGTTCTGTCTTACTATCCCGATTATTTTTATCTTACGTTCCATTATCTTAGCATCGAAAAACTTACCATGCAAAGACAATATACCATTCCGTTATAGCTATGTATCCAAATGGTTGGGCGCTAGTTTTTCAATTACAGGGTAAAGTATATAAGAGGATATCACTACTCCTAAATAGAAGCTATAGATTCTATATCTATAAATAATAGGTCTACGCTATCAAGAGTCACGCCTTCAACGTATCGGCATGCGTACTACTATTAAAATGTGGGTGTCACCTTTTGGTACATCAAAAGACACAAGTCAAGACAACGGGCCCATTATTCATCTCAGGATTAAGATACAATACAAATAATTGTCTAAAGTGAATCAATGTATTGAGATAGAATTATTAATCCAAATCAATTCGTTTTATATCCTGATCCAACACATTGTCACTTATGACAATGTGCCAATGTTTCTATTCATGAAGTTTATCTCCAATGGTCAAAACAAACCATCTTCTAATAGGGATATAGACAACATAACAATCTTTATATGAATAAAGTACCCAACTTTATTCTCTCAATTGTGGATCTTATGTTTTAGATCGTCACCTTAAGAATCGTGTTTTGCATATAATTTGTCCATCATATGCCCAATTCTTAAAGGTTTAGAACGACAATCTCTTACTTTTGTTTGCTTAATATACATTCAACAAATTTGAACGTAAATAGGACAAGATTTGGTATGTAAATAATAAATAAATTCATTATTGATAAAAATGTCTCCAAAAACATATTACATTTTACTTCTTAGGGCATACACGTCTAACAGATAAAACATTCATAAAAGAGAATGAATGGAATCATGCATTATGATATTGCTTCTATTTCTTTTAAGAAATGCTTTACATGTAATGTTTGTGAGAAACATTTTACAAGAAATATTTTTTTTAAGAAACGTTTTATGATAAATGTTTTACGAGAAATGTTTCAAAAAGGATGTTTTATGAGATAGATTTAAAGAAGAAAGTTTTATGAATAATAATTTTATGTTTTGTGATATATGTTCAAACTTACTGAGCGAAAGATAATTACAAGTTCCTTCATTTTGTAGGAAGTGCTACATCATTTTGTAGGAAGTGCTACAAAAGACCAATATGATTGGTTAAAGAGCTCAATGATGCTGGGAGACAGATACGAAAGTTGGGCTATGGATACCACTATAATTGACTTCCGCTATTTAAGAAAAAGTTTTATATTGTTTTGAAGAGATGTTTTAAAATGTTTTACAAAAGTAAATGTTTACTTAACAAATTTTAAGAGATGTTTTCAAAGATTTTAATGTCAAGTTTCGAACTATGTTTCTGTTTATATTGCAATGAAAGTTGTAACAGTTTCAAGTTTTTTTTTAAGAAGAAAATTTTACTCCGTATTTTCTTACAAGTAAGTAAGAATTAAGATTAAGTTAATGAATTAAGTTTAAGATAGCTAAGTATCGGTTTAAAAAAATAGGTTGTAACATAACTAATTAGACAAATAATGATGAACTAATAACAAAATAAAGCTTAAAAAAATTACTATTGTACTTATAATCTCCCTACATCACTTAGTCCTATAGTCTTATCCTTGCACTCTCCAAATTAACATATATTACCTACACTGGCTAGAGGTGACTACTTAGCCAACCAGGGATTTTGTTTCCCAATGAGTCTTTTATCGTTGCTTATTTACAATCCAAAGCTAATCTCTAAGTAAATGGATACTGAAATAAATTCTAAACAAGTAATAAAATTGGACTATTTTTAATCTTTAAATTATTTCTAGACTGCAAAAGACCTAAACTTGACTTTTCTTGTATTTTTTCCTTGGTACTAACATAGTCTTTTATAATGTCAATTCCTAAGTCCGGATAGCATGTTCTTGCTGCAAATGCTACTTGCATAACTCTGTTGTTTAACTAATGGGCAATTAAGGACTTGCTATATATTAGAGTGTTTCTTAATACATGCTAACACAGTACTACATTGAAAATTTCTTATAAATTAAATTCTCAAGATGCTTGCAAATTGAAATTTTTTTCATCTTAAATCATGGCCAAATTATCTACCAAATTATTCGATCACAAAAAGGCAATAACTTCAATTTTAATATTTATTATAAAATTGTGGAATTTATATAATAATTCCATAAATCCTTATAAAAAAATCAATCATGATCTTTTCTAAGAAAATCCTTGACTTAAATATGTAAATTACATTATTTAATTTTAGAATTTTCTCAGTCATACAAGTACAGACTAAGTTTGTAAGGCTTGTGACACTAGTTCCTTGATCTCACCAACATAAAATTCTCTAATGAAGTAAGAGATTAATTTCATTTAATTGTGTTCAAATGTCTATCTATGCACCTTTAATGTAGTACTTATACTTGAAGTTATAACTTCTTTAATCTCAGGTTTCTTGCTGATAAACTCCATTGATCTTTGACTTTGAGATGAAAGGTCTCCTGAGCATAAACTTAATTCTAATAATATCCTCATAATACTTAACGGTATTTATACTACCAAGTTTCCTCTAAGTATAAAATCATGGAATTTAAGCCAAATTTCCCCGAGTCTTTATGTTTAATAAGTGTTTGAGTTTTTCAAGAAAATCTTTGACTTAAATTCTTGAATTCTATTAAATATAATCAATCGAGTACTTAACTAGTACTGAAATTTTGCTCGAACCATTAAAGATGTATTTATTTGTCTCAAGTCAATCATTTTCTTAAGCTTTTGCACTCTTTCATCATCGTTCATCTTATTATCTACTATCTTGGTTCACTGTTAAGCCTTCTCGTTAAAAGCTTACGATTATTTCTAAACTTATTCGTCGCGTATTGTATGACAAAGGTTGCCATACTATTGTCATTCTAGACAATCTAACAAGAACTTGTACTTATACATTTTAAAGTCTTATTTTCTTATGAACTTAATGCTGTAGTTGTGGACAAATCCTACTTAATTAATTATGCTTATTAATTATTAAATTTTTTTGGGCACCACATCTACATGGCCTATGCCAAATGGTTAAGGCCTGCTCGACATTCAACAATCTTGGATGGATGAGGCCTTCTCGATGTTGACAAACTTAGACATTTGAGTTTTGCTTAATGTTGAGCATATTTGAAAGGCCGAGGCCTCTTGATGTTGAGTAAGCATATATCATCAATGCTTGCTTGATCATGTTGAGAAGGCTTGGATGGCCAAGACCTACTCGATGTTGAGCAAGCCTACATGGCCGAGCCCTATTTAGTGTTTAGCACATTTAAGTGGTTGTGGCCTCGTCTATTTGGAGCATTGTTATTTAGCTATTGGATTTGTTTTGATTAGTGAGAACTTTCTAATAAATATGAACAAATTGATCAAACTTTTTTAAAATCAAATTTGCCCCTCTTGTGCAACTATTCTTTCTCCTGTAGTATAATGCTGTGATTGGTATGAGTAAAAAGTGAAGGGAAAGAAAACATTGAAAGAATTTTGGAATAGAAATTGATATGATAGGGTGTTTGATAGAAATGAAATTAGAATGGAAAGTAAAAATGTGTGGAAGAAATGGCATGTGGGTCCCACCAAAATTGATCTCTTCAAATATGGATAGATTTAGTGAAGGAAAAGTTTGACAAACATGCAAAAAAAAGTAAAGTTATCAATTTGTCCTTCTTTTCCATCAAAATTTCAACAAAAAATTTAGGCACCAAATTAGGAAAATAACTTAATAATATTCGAGCAAAACGGTAATTATATTAATAGTAGTTTTTTCACTCTTTTGATTTTTCTTGCAATCCCAAACAAGAGAAGACCAAATCATTTTCTTACCACCTTCACATACCAAACAAGTAAAAGTAAAGAGAAAATCAAAATCTTTATTTTCTCTATAGTTTTTTTTCTTCTATAGTTTTCTCTTTCCTCTTATTTTCTTTCCTCCTTACCAAACTGAGCATAAGAGTTATCCTATTGTTGTTGTTCTTGTTGTTGCTACTGTTGTTGGTACCACTTCATTTGCAACAAGATGAAGTTTGAAATTTTTTCAAAAGTATTGCTATCTCCTTTTGCTCTTATAATATGCCCTTTTCTTATCTGTGCGGTTGTTTTGTGGATACACACACACACACACAAACATACATATATATATATATATATATATATATTTGTAAGAATAACGCGTATACCTGGAAACTTGGGTAAAATTCTGAAGAAAAATAAAGGATCATACTATTACTTTCCAAAAATTATCCAAAAGGTAGGATATAATAGAGTTTTTATGAATACTCAGCTAAGGGTATCTTTGTCCTTGTAATTGTATCTGGAGGTTCACGAATTATGGATCAAATTGGAGAAATACCAATAAAATTGTGATATTTTCGTGATTGATCATAGGTAGCTTATGATCCTCTAAACTCCCAACCAGATTTTTTTTGGTATTTCTGGAAAAAAAAAAAAAAAAAACCCCTATCTTGAGGTACTTTTTTAACCTTTATATTTTTGTTAAATTTTATCTGTTTTCTATACTCTTATTTGGGGGCTTTTTATAATAGGATTATCTTTTCAATTGTGTATATTTTTAAACATTACATCATGTCAAAATCTCATCAAAATAAAGAAAAATACTAAACCTAATATAAATTTGATGTTCAAAATACAACATGATACATGTAGAGTATTTTTCCACACCGTACCATAGATTTCTCATTTTTTTTGGTCATTTTAATTTAATTTTAATCAAATGTAAACATAGGGAAAAGCTCATTGTTTTCAAACACCGAAGAAAAGGACTGCGTTTGTTTTGAATGTCCATTATTTGCTTTGCTAATTTCTCTCGAATCCCTCCGATATCGGTCAACATTTTTCAGCGCCCACGGAAATACATTATTCATTATATATGCTGCCCTACACGATAAAATGCCGCAAAGAATTTTATCAATCCTTGCATGTACGTGTGCAGATCAGTGCAACAAAATAAGATGGTACAGAAATTATTCTATTTAAATGAAAGTGCTGACTAGCTTGATGCAGACATTTGCACAATATATATCTCATGTGATGGGTGTTCTCTAAATGAATTTGAATTGAGAGCGTTAATTTCGACTAATTCTATTGTTGTCAAGCATCTATCTGTATTTGGATTGAATTTTTCGATCCAAACTATGGTTTCTAAATAAAGTCACAATGTTTTTTAAAAAATATAGTTATTTCAAATCTTTGATATTTTTTAAGTGTTTTTACATTATAAATATGATATATTTGATATTTTTTAAGTGTTTTTACATTATAAATATGATATATCATCTTCTAGAAAAAAAAAACATTAAATAATTAAAGCTTGATTGTATGTTTAATATAACGTATTGTTATTATTCTATAAAAAATGTTACGTTATTTAGACGATCCAAAACTAAAAGTAACAGCTGTTGTCCATTATAATATTAAAAGGTCCCAAGTCAATTGACGGACACTTGTATTCGTTCTAACTTGTGTGGATCGGGACCAAAATTAGTAATGAACTTCAACATCAATGAAACAAAAATATGAACTGACGGTTATAAATATTACGCTACAATTATATGAACTCTCAAGATTAATAAATTCAATTAATATGATAATTTAATAAAAGTGGATGAAAAATCCTCAAACTTTTGTTATATTTTGATATCCTAGTGAAGAATACTCGGATTAATTTTGATAATGCCATCGTTTTAGGATTGGTTTTAAAACCTTATAAAATTACTTTAACGAGGATTTATTAAATACATGACATATTTATAGTTTATATGTTTAAACAAAACATTTAAAAAATTAAATTTTTTTGAAAAAATACTATAACAAAATAATTTAAATTATGATTCAAATTTATGAAACAAATAGTCAGATTATTTTTTCTATTTGTTTGTAAACCACGTGATCAAGAAGAGAAAGTTGCAACCCACAATTTCGCTAATTACACCTTGTTATGTATTGTATCAAAAACAATGAACTAGCTACTTAAAGGTAAGGCCCTCATTTAATAGGGAATAATTGGTGCAACCAGAAGTTGAAAGAAGCAATGTTTTATCAATCCATAGTCAAATTAAATCATGAAGTAGGTGCTCCATGCTCGTACTAGTCGGTTGAAGGTCTCATCCGAAAGTTACTTGGAACAAATTTTGGGGCCAACATGTGTCAAGCATATAATAATAGAAGCCAAATGATGAGTTGGGGAAGATGAGATTCCTCAAACAAGTGTCCTGAATCTGAAGTTTTCACGGTTTTTGCGCTTCGGATAGGTCAATAATTTCATCATGGACGAGATTCATCAAAATCTACATTGTGGGCGTTGGAAACCCACGTGTTATGGCCACGTTGATATTAAAAATAGAAATTTTGCACAAAAAAAATGATAATAATAATTAAAGCGTGGCCTCTGAGATATACATCGCGAATACATGCATAAAAGTGCTTTTTGAAAGGAAATGTTCCGTGGTTCATAATGGTCAATTTGCCAGTCTTAAAACAAATTATGTGCTTGTTGATTAGGTGCAATTCACATGTTCATATTGTGGTTGAAAACTCAATACTCTAGTTGTCGTTTGGAACTCGCATTAAACCTCGATCATATGTACGTCATTGTTTGAGTGTCCAATTAAACTGCTACTAAGCAACAATTATTGGTAGTAATTGATACGAATTGGTATACATTTGAGCAAAAATTTCCTTCGATTTTAGCGTGGTGATGAATACATTGAATTTAAATCATTCACAATAAATGACGTGTTGGATTGCCGTACATAGTAGGTACATTGATAGCTGGCGCTTACGAAACCACGTCGTTGTGGTCCACAAGATGTGCATTACTTCACCATATATATATATATAAGCACACACATGCAAAGCGGCGGAGCCATCCTCTTATCTTCAGTGAGGAAGAGTGGTTTACTATTTGAAAAAATTAAATAAATGACATAAAAAAATACACAAAAAATTATAGTGTAATATTTTTTTACGAAGTGCCACGTATATAGAACTTTAGGATATGGGAAAAAATCCTACTAAAAGGCCTTTGTCTTGGTACGTCATAGTTCAATAAAAAATTATATATTTTATTTTTATGTGATTTTCATTATATCGACAGGGAAACCCTACCGTAAAAGATTTTTTTTGAAGGTTTTTTTTTTTTTATATATTTTGCCACTTTTAGATTTAAAATTGTGGTTAGTTCTTGCCTTTTCGTTCATCACAGGTACGTTTTGTCCACAAAAAAGATCTAAATGTCCTTAATAAAATAAAAAATAAGAAAAAATTGTAAAATAAGAGGATATTTAGTTTTTTATAGTTAAAATAAACTTTTAACCAAAAAGAGGTAAGTATATAATATGAATTTCACATGTGAAAGTATAAACATGATTCAATTCTACAATTAAGTACATGTCTTAAAATGCAAAATGTAAAGATGATGAATAAAACCCACAAAAATTTCCTCGATATACATACATACATATATATATATATATATATATATCATAAAACATATCGTAATACCTCATGATTAAAAGGATTAAATTTGTTTATAAAAAAATATTGAAGATAAATTTAAAAAAAGAATTTAAGTTTAATAGGGCATATATAAAAATATTAAATCTTAGTAGGGGCAAAACTGAAAGTTAAAATTTTTAAAGGGTAATATTTTAATCTTGAAAAATTTAGTAGGGGCAACTGCTCCCACTCATCTATGCACAACTTCGTCAATGCATGTTTGTGAGACGGGTTCATATGAATGATGAATATTTTTTTAATTATTAGATTTTTAATTCAAAATACATGTAATTTATGTGATTTTTCTATTGTGAAAATATAAGTTATGTGATATACATATAGACTAATAAAAAGACATGTTATTACAATGTTGCAAATTTTTTATTTATTATGCTTTTCACTTCACCATATAAATAGAATAATACAATAAGTAATTATATTATAAAGGGTTAATTATATAATTATATATACTAATTTTAACTATTTCTCAATTTGTTTCTCTTTACTTAAAATTAAAAAGGTATCTTTTGAGTCTCTAAAAAATTATTTTAATTTTATCTTTATGAGTAGAAAAAATTGGACAAAACAACATAATTATCCTTAAACAATTATGAAAATTATTTTAAACATTTAAAAACATAAAAAATCTTAAAACAAGACATCAAATTCAATAAAAAATCTTAAGCTTTAGGGCTTTTTAAAAGTCAAAAACTTTTTTTAAAATCTCAAGAAGAAAAATACAATTCAAAAACAAATTTAATATAATTAATGGTATCTTTGTTTTATCTTTACATGATGTAAAATACATTTCAAGAATAGTAAAAATATAACTTTATGAGGTACATAATATTATAAAAGAGACAATTTTGATAAAACACAGACCTACATAAGTGTTTTGCATATTATCTAATGGTAATTGACAAATAAAATTGATAATTCAACATTAAATTACTTGGGGAATTTTCAAAAATGGTATTTTTTACGATTTATTTATTTTTTTATAAATATTATATATGTTCATTTGTTATATAACTTAATATGAAATATAAATGAAAGAATAAAATAACTTTTTTAAGTGTGACATAAATAAACACAACTTTTAAAAATGTGACATAACATCTAATTTTCTTTGATTACTATTATCTTAACACCATTGGCCCATCTTTCCCAGGCATTGACCGTAGATATTCATATAGCCTTAACTTAATTTCAAAGTGAAAAACTTCGGGTCCGTTTAGTAAATAGATTCAAATTGTGTTGATTTGAATTATTTTGATTTGATTTGTGTGATTTCAATTGGTAATTTGATTTGCTATTTGAATTGGCATTTGGATATGCATTTAAAGTATTAATCTGAAAAAGGAATACAATTGACATTTATGTTTGGATAGATAGTAAAAAAAAGTTTTTGACTTATTAACAAATCTAATAAAAGTCTTAATGTTTGTGATCCTCAAAAATATGCAATATAGATTTTAATTTATTCCTCTCTTCATTAGGAATGCAATGAAAAAAGAGTCGTCTCAATCGGATATCAAATCAAGAAGTTTTGACTTTTTGTTTCTCAAATATAGAAGATAATTTCAGCTTTTATTATAATAAACATATTAGAGTCTAAAGAGTTTCGTGGGGTTAGATCTCTAAAATCTTAGATTCAAAGGATTTATTTAATTTAAATTTTAGGGAAACAAACATATATTTAAAGAATTCTAAAAATTTGATCCAACAAGTTGGCTAAATCTACAAAACAAATAGGGCATATTCTAAGGTATTAACTTAAGTTCGACAAAAGACAAAAGGTGTTAGTTTGTCTTTCATGCCGTATCCCAAAACGCCACCTTGCTTACAATTGTGCCAGCGGTACATGGTCCTTAGACAAAGCACACCAGCGACGATTATGGAATTAGATGCGCCACAAAATAAATGCTATATGTTCCACAATCGTTTCGAACTTGGAAAAATAAAATCTGGTTATTGTCATTGCTATGTAACCCATTTGTTTTGAGAACTCTTTGAATTTTTTAGACTCAAATTTAGATTCAAGTATTAAGAATTCTTTGGATATGTGTTTATTTCCCCTAAAATCTAAATCCTTTAAGTATCAAGAATCCAAGTTTCCCTAAACTTTTGATACTTGGATATCTTTGTTACAGTAAAAACTAAAAATTCTCTCTCTTATATTTGAGAAAAAAATTCTAATTTCTTCATTTGTTATCCAATTGAGATTGTTCTTTTTTCATTGTACTTCTAGTAAAAAGAGGAATAAATTAAGATCCATATCGCATATTTTTTAGGATTAGGTATTTTCATATGGTAAACGGATTCGAATTAGTGATTTGATTTGAGTTAGTATGATTTGAATTAGGATTTGAGTTAGTAATTTGAATTGTTATCCAAATTAACATTTGGATGTACATTTAAATTTTAATTTGAGTATGAAATAAAATTGGAATTTGTGTTTGTAGAGGTAGTGAAAATAGTTTTTGATTTATCAACAAATTTAATAAAAACTTAATGTTAATGATCATAAAAAATATGCAATATGGATATTAATTTATTCCTTACTTCACTAAGAACACAATAAAAAAAGAATCATCTCAATTGGATAACAAATAAAAAAGTTATAATTTTTTTTCCTCAAATATAGGAGAGAGAATTTTAGTTTTTACTGTTGCAGAGATATATGAGTATCAAAAGTTTAGGAGAGAGTTAGAACACTAAAAACTTGTATTCTTTATACTCAAAGGATTCAGATTTTAAGAGAAACAAGCACTTATCCAAAGGATTCTCAATACTCAAATTTAAATTTGAGTCTAAAGAATTTAAAGAGATCTCGAAACAAATGGGGATTTTTATATATTAGATTTGTCAATAAATCAAAAACTATTTTCACTATCTCTCCAAACACAAATTCCAATTTTATGCCATACTCAGATTAAAACTTAAATGCATATCCAAACATCAATTTGGACAACAATTTAAATCACTAACTCAAATCCTAATTTAAATCATATTAACTCAAATCAATCATTAATTCGAATTCATTTACCAAACGGACATATGTGCACCTAGAGTTTGATCTCGATAGGCTAGCAAATTAGATCTATATGACACTATTTCTTTTTTCTTTTCTTTTCTTTTTTTTTAAGCTTGTAATACAAATAGGAATGATCTATCTTCTAAAACTAAGATGAAAAATCTTGTTGTCATAGTTTGATATTATATTGTGACATGAAGCCCTAACTACTTTGGGCCAATTATTATATTATAAACAAAAGCACAAGAACCTCTAAGGTGTACCTTTTGAAGATTACTCTCCTAGAAACCTTTTTTAAAAACTTTCCTTTTAATTGAAAAATATGATTTATTAAAATTCCAAGTTATCCTTCCTTCTTTAATTAGAAAATGTGATTTATTAAAAGTTCAAATTACCCTTCATTCTCACTCCTTCATATGGTAGATTACTCCATTCAATAGTGTAGGATGCTGAAGCAGAACCTAGCAAGTATTGGACCAGGAACCTATAATTTTTCTTATATTTTCTTTGAAATAAAGAAATATCACCCACCTTCATTCACCAGCGCAGGATGTCAGGGCTAAAACCTACTGGGTTCCCTCATATTTTCTTTTGAAACAAAGAAATACAATTGTCTCTGGTCATCGAAATGGGATGCTGGAGTAGGAACCTATCAAGTTTCCTCATCTTTTCTTTAAAAGAATGAAATGATAACCTCCTCTTGTTGCCAATATGAGGGCCAAAATGTAACCTGGAAGGTGATAAAGCAGAAACCTACCAGGATCCCTCATATTTTCTTTGAAACAAATACTAATAGCCTCCGGTCACTAGCACAAGATGCTGGAGTAGAACTAAGTAGGTATTGAAGCAGAAATTGACCATGTTTTCTTATATTTCTTTAAAACATAAAAACATTAACCGCCTCCAATTGCCATTGTAAGATTTCATCACGAAACCTACCAGGTTTTGAAGCAAAACCCACCAAGTGTCGTCGTAGAATCCACCAGGTTTTATCGCAGAGCCCACCAGATTCTATTGCGAAACTTGCCAAGTTCTGGCACAAAACCTGCTTTGGAATCTAGAATCTACTAGATTATTTCATATTTCTTTGAAACAAAGAAATACCAACCGTCTCATATGGTATATTACTTTGGTTGCCAACACGAGACCTGCTAGGTTTTGTCATGGAACGTGCCAAGTGCCATGGCAAAACCTGTTAGGTTATCTCTTATTTTCTTTAAAATAATGAAATAGAAACCATCTCAAGTCACCGGCATCCTAAACCTACTAGTCATCGGAGCGGCCCATCAGAGTGAAATTTGGTACATGCCAAAAAGAAATTTACTTGTTTATCTTTTTTTATTTCAACAAAAACAAGTGACCTCTTTAGTCATCGATGAAGGTTGGAGCGGAATCTGCCAAACGCCAAAGCAAAATTTGCTAGATTATTGAATTTTATTTTTATTTTGAAACAAAAAATCAATTTATATCTTAATTGTCAAAAAATAATCTAAAAAAATATTGGCATCATAAAATATTACAAAAACAAAACACAAAACCATAAAAATAATCCACTTGATATATTGGCCCCGTTTGTTTTTGTTCTTAGGATTTTTAAAAATATTTCCGCACACTTTTTGAGGCAAAAATTTTAAAAACACTCTCAGCATAATTCCCAAAAAATTCTCATTTTTCAAAACAAAAGCATTTTCACCTATTTTAAAAACAATACCAAATGGCCCCATTATTTTTAGATTGTTGTAAGATATCAAAATCATAAAGAATTACAACAAAGATACAATATGTTCTCTTAATGGTATCAACAAATTCATATCTCTTATCATCTACCAAAAAATAGATTGAATCACATAATTTAACCAAGACAAATACCACAAAGATCTAACCAAATCGAACCATATGGAACAGGGTGAACAACTGGTAATTGATCGCGATGGAGCATATTGAGAATGAGCTTTGGTATTGTCTATTTGTGCTTAGTATTTATGTACAGGGGCAATATCTTGTAAATTTAGTTCAATATGCCCTTTAGTTTCTTACAGCATGCTTCCATGAACAAAAAAATTTCTGAGATAAATTCATTGTAACAAATTTACTAAAAATAAAGATAATTGGTCCTAGATTAGCAAATTGCATTAAATCCACATACAAAGTCAACGTAACAGAGAACACTATAGAGCCCCAAATTGAGAGTTTGCCTCGAGAAATTTGTCAATATTTTAGACAAGTGAATTCAATATAGATATAGAAACAATGTTAGATGCTAAAATTGTTGGAAAATTTGAATCACCAAATCTCCCTCGCAGGATCTTCTTTTGTAGAATATCAAAGAAAAATGGAGAAATTAAAAATACAACACAAAAATTCACATGAAAAACTCCTAAATTGGATAAAAACTATAGTTGTTGTTAGAGACAACCAAAAAAAAATTCACTATGTGGAAAATTGTTACAACCACACTCTCAATACTTTTCCTCACACCCAAAACCCAATTATACTTGTTCAATCAATTTTCTCTCTACAAGATTGGATACATGATCCCACAAAAACACCCCTTAGCAAAGCATTACCCGTACCCATATTAAGGAGCCAAATGCCCCCACAATATTCTACATGCTTAAGAGATTTTTTCTTCTCCTTGGGATGCTAAACAACTAAGGGGAATGTGGTATTTATAGTTGTCAATCCTTCATCCTTCCTTCTAGCATTCACATTGATAGCCTATCATCTTTGACGTTCACACCAGTAGCACACCGTTCTTCTACATGCTCAGGAGATTTTCTCTTCTCTTTGGGATGCTAAACAACTAAAGGGGATGGGGTATTATAGTTGTTAATCCTTCCTCTTTCCTTCTAGCATTCACATTGTTAACCCACCATCTTTGGCATTCACACTGGTAACACACTATTCTTGATGCTCAAACTGGTAGCATACTATTCTTGACGTTCACACTAGTAGCGTACCTATCTTTCTCAATGTTCATACTGGTAACACACTATTCTTTGTGTTTATACTAATAGCATACCATTCTTGATGTTCATATTGATAGCACACCGTTTTTTATGTTTACATTGATAGCCTATCGTTCTTGACCATCTATTTTTTTAATCAACTTCAACAATATCCATCTTGATTAATAAATAAATAAACATAACTTTCAACCGTTACAGCACTATTTAAACCAACACTCATAATTCTCACCATAGAGAATTATCATACTTCACCATAAAGAGTACACACACTAAGAATCAATCCTTCTAAGAATTTCACTTCGACACATGTCAAATAAACCTGTTGAAAAAATATGGTGCAACTTCTATGTTTGGCTTTCTTGGAAGTTCATCAACCATTGACATAAATTTCACCAAACACCTTGCATCAATCGCCAAACCAATGCCCGTGTGTAAACTTGTGGACCCGCTAGCAATGCCACATCCATTTTCATGACAACTTGGAGATTTTAACAGCATGTCAAAAAGATCATCACAGTCTCTTATGAAGAAAAAAGCTCACTATTAGCAACAATATTGGTATCTCTATTTGCTAACTCTGGAGCAATTTTGCAAGCTGACTCCACCTTCTAACATTTTCCTTGAGGTGCCTAGATTGTCCACACTATCAAATCCTTGTATAATCCAGATTGACTCACCATTAACTTGAACTCGCCACAAGTCAGTATCAATCTACTCATCAAATTTCTCCCCCTCAAACTCAACACAGTTTGAAATAACCTTTTACATATCTGCTTTGTACTTTAGATCTGGCTTCTTTGCGAACTGTAGCTATTGAATGATACCATTGTATTCTTGAGTAGTACCACCATACAGTTGAATTATAATTCATTATTCACATACAGATTTCACTATTTTCATAAATAGTAACTTTGTAAAAAACTTCTTGGTCTACCACAGAATCATATTACACCAAGGAACCAAGACTCTGGCACCAATTGTTGGAAAATTTGGATCACCAAATCTCCCTCCTAGGATCCTCCTTTGTAGAATATCAAAGAACAAAAAGAAACTAAAAATACAACACAAAGATTTACATGGAAACTCTTAAATTGGAGAAAAACATTGTCCTATCAGATACAACCAGAGAAAATTCACTATGTGAAAAATTATTTCAACCACATGCTCAATAATTTTCCTGATACCTAAAACACAATTACACCCAGAAAATTGCTCACATAATTTTCTCTCTATGAGATTGGACACATAATCTTGAGAAAACACTTCTTGCCAAAGCATTACCTGTACCTACATTGAGGAACTAGATGCTCCCACAATATTCTACATGCTTAAGAGATTTTTTTCTTCTCCATGGGATGCTAAACAACTAAGGGGGATGGGGTATTGATCATTATATTGTAACTGCAAGTGCATGGTGTCAAGTTTAATATAATAATGAGTATGAGTTATCGTATCCAGAGGGAGTGTTTTATTTATCTCTACTAATTACCGAATGAAAATAACCTTAACTTTATATAGAATTCAATATGAAAATACTTCAAATTAAAATAACAAAAAGAAGTAATAAAAAAATGCAATTGAACTAGCACGACGATTTAAAGAGAATTAACTTTAGCAATTTTGAGGCTCTAAAGGTTTGATTTCACTAATGTGTCACTATGATTCCAATTCCCACCTATCCAATGATTTAGTTATTTTGAGGTTATAGACCGAGAATCCTAATTCATTCAATCCCCTCTCCCAAGTGCTGAATTAAATATCTATTCCTAAGACCCTGATTTCGATATCCTTATAAAAATTGAGAAATTAAGAACGCATTAAATATTGTGATTCTTCTTAAACAGCCTCGAAAGATTTACATTTTCTCATGAACTCTACAAAACCTAAGTTATATTGTCCTTGATCGTATCTAAGATTAACTCTCCCGAGTGTCAAACCATAGATATAAAATCATCTAAAACATGGCCAGTGTAATAGAAGCATGAAGAACATAACAATATAAATAACTGAATAACCTCATCAATTGAATAAAATAGAAAATCAAATGATAGTTTCATTAAAGATCCACATCTCCTCTAGATTGAGGGATTTAGTTCATACTGAAATTAAATAATCCAAAAAAATGATTAGGGTTGCAAATTCTGTTTGAAAGGTCCCACTATTTCAGAGGTTAGGATTCGATCTAGTGCCGCGACTTCCAGCTTCATCGTCATAGTGTTGTAGGGGAAATTTTCTGGGTTCATGTCCAGCGCTGCGACGAGCACAGTTAAGCACCGTAGCTTTCGACTTTCTATCAAACTCCATGTTTGCTTCCTTATTCCTTACTTTCTACTTGTGCAATTGCTCACGTCCTTCTCTCATTTTGACCAACAAAGCATTAAAAAACTAATTAAATAATGCTAGAAATGCCGACAAACTAAGTAAGAATAGCATCAAACCATGCATTAAAGCCTACAAATAACTCTAATATCCTAGAGTTATCACACCCCCAAACTTAGCTTTTTTGCTAGTCCTCGAGCAAAATCAAAAGGAATTTCACATCTGAATTGATAGTTCTTCTCTAGCTATTCTCTCAAATTGACATAACTCATATCACCAAGAAAATCATGAATCTCACTAAAATATGCAACTAAATCAGAAATTCACAAAAGAATCAAATCATGTAACCCATATGTGTATGTCTCAAGTGCCCTTTCCCTTCATCACAGGCCATTCAAATAAGTTTATTTTAATGTACAATCATCATGAACTCTCCCATCTCATTCCATAGGTTCATTTTTTACCCCTCTCTCCACTAATGTAGACCAATCACCTTCTCAAGAATCAATAGGACTTTATAAGCTTGTAATATTAGGCTCAACTAAAGGTGTGATATATAGGAAAATGTAGCTCAATCCCTCACTAACACATCGATTTCTAGGATCATTGCAAGCCTATAGCAATGATGATCACGAAGTACCACTATTTATGTTGTCTTGCCATTCCTCTAAACCATTTATTTTCTCAGTTTTTTTATAAATAACTGTCACACCACCAAACTTATTTATTTTCATGATGTATGGGAGATGGGCCACTTTTTTTTCAACAACTTCAAACTAATGAATGGAATGGTCAAGTCTTCCTTTCTATTTTCATGATAAGACCTGGCTCGCATAATCCCTTGGATAACCAACAGGCTTGTGAGGATAGGGTTAGAGAGAGATATTATATAAGCTAGGCTATACATATATAGGTGCCAAAGAAAAGGGATAAAAAGGCTCAACAGGGACACTAAGGATAAACAAATGTTTAGGTTGGCTTGAAAGGCTTAAATGATCCAAAAAGTAGCCTAAATCATTTTCCTGATCAGGTATGGTATAAGATTTCGCCTCAAAAGAAGTCCAAAAGAATTCTAGAACTAGAGGGAGATTCACTCAAACTACATACTTCACACAAATTCTCTAAACAAACATGCAACTCAAAGATTAAGGTTTTGTGCTCAAAGGTTGGATTGCTACTACCTAGGTCAATGATCATTCATGATTCAATCACATACTCGACAAGGTTCACAATTTTCTTAATGTTATGAGAGATATCAACCAAGGTGCAAACATAAAGAAGAACTACCAAAACAAACACAAAAAACCAAATGACATGCATATCCTAAAGATAAATCTGTAGTAGAAAATTCAAACCTATACTAAAAACCAATAATGAAAGATAGAAAGTTGTATTCCCTCCCCCACCCCGCCCCCCCCTCCAGCCCCTAAACTTGAAATATACATTGTCTCTAATGTATGCATAAATGAACACAAAAAAGGGTAGAGGATACTCCCTAGACGATGAGGGTCACTCCTTGTCATCGTCTGCTGGTGGTGGCGGTTGAGGCAGTGGTGTCGTAAAATATGGTGGTTGGACTAGATAAGGCTCAACATGAGTGTAGCACGCAAGCGATTACAGGAAAGGCACATCCGAAAGTCCCAACTGCATGCTCATCATGCAGGCCATGACTACATCAAATTGTGTACGGTAAGTGAAATATTGGTTCATGTGGCCCATGTTATCACGAATGTAGCCTACTTGCCCTATAATGTCATCCACTTGCTCCTCAAGGTGTGTTATTCAGTCAACGAGTGGCAAAGCTCGTCGAAGAGGGGTTGGGGCCAGTGCCTGAGGTTAAGAGGACGAAGTCCCTTCGTTTCCAGGTGCACTCTTCATGTGGCATGACAGAGTCTTTGCAGTGATGTACCCCTTAGGGTGCTAAAGTTCTTCATGATCACCCCACAAAACACAAGCATCAGCACACAATTGAGTAATCAGTGATGGGGACCGAGACCATCGGAATTGGTGTGCAAAATGTGGAGGATAGACTCTTCTATAACGCCACCAACATCAATGGACCTTCCTGTAAGGATGTAGTAAAAAAGAATTACTCTTTCCCTTGTGATGTCACTAAAATGGGACATAGGCATCAGCTTGCTATCGATGAAGTGATGCCACACTTTATAAATCGGGTTCATGTTGTTGGTACAGAAGGAAATAGGGATCCCAGCCTCAAAAAACTTCCATTGAACACCAGGAGTGGCGATTAGAGCACATATGGCCTCATAATCAGGACTGCCCTCAAGGTAGATAGTGTAGTTATCATACTCAATATCCTCCAATCCGTAAAACTTGTTAATAGTAGCATGATCAAAAGAAACCTTTCTACCGTGTGCCTTGACCACCTGATTAACATGTTTTAGTGCATTTGCATAGAATTCACATATAACAGACACAAAGGTAGCTTGTGGTTGTTGCACAAATTTGTCCCAACCCTGACGTTCCACAATTTGTTGCCAGATGTGGCAATGTCAGAAGCTTGTAAAGCTCTCTCTTAAATTAGTGACTTATTAGTCAGAGATGCTTGAAATTGAGCCAAGGCCTGAGTGCCATAAAAAATTAATTTTTCGATTCTAAAACTCAAGAGGATGAAACTTTTTGTTTCTTTGTTACCATTATTCACATAAAGCAATGTAGGAAATGATAATGATCCAAGATACAACCATAATTCACCCAAGATTCAACAATGAATCACATAATACACACCTCACCAAAGTATCAAAGTAATTGCCAAAGAACCTCTAAGAATCAGCCACATCGTAAACCACAATATGCAATGTCAACCCCAAAATTAACACCACAAGGAAACCCAAAGCAATCCCCAAGTGTAGGCAACTAAAAGTCCATAAGAACATGACCCCCAACACCACAATGTAGCATAAACAACACCACAATTACATTCACAAAGACAAGCAACACATGCACTAAGTGGGGAATTTTCACAAACGCCTTGTATGCAGAATTTCTCGATGCCAAAATATTAATTTATCATCCATTACTGAGTGCAAAGAGTAGAGACTTACTAGCCAAAGAACCGGTGATTGAGCAATGAGGGGGTGGTGGTGAAATCGCTAAAGGTCCTGCTCACTAAATTTGGGTAAAGGTGAAGGAGAAGAGATAGAACATGAGGTGTGGCGGAAGTGGCAAAGAAGAAAGTAGAAGAGGAGATGTGGAGAGGTCAGTGAGGGTGAATAGCGGTAGGTGGTGGTCGGCGATGGTGTGGGTGGGGTGGTGATAAAAGAGAAGGGAAGATGAGGTGGCAAGGGGAAACCCTAGGCTTATTTTTGAATGACCCACTTATCTCTTTTCTTTTTTTTTAATGTATTTTTTGTTTGTTTGGCACCACAGTGACAAGGGTTGTGCGCTGCGGCATTTGAATCTCTAGAAACATGACCCTTGTCTGGTCCCCTACAGCACTACGGCTCTGGTATTTGGGTGCTGCGGCACTAATGACAAGCCCAAAATTCTAGGTTCATGGGTGCTGCGGCGAGCATGCTTGGAGGCCAGGGTGCTAAGGTCTTGGGAAATTTTCCCCAAACACTATCCTATGGAGAGCATCATGGCATTGATAGTGTCCTTTGTTTGCCCGTAAGAGTCAACACGAAACTATTTCTAAGTGTGAAATTTAAAAAGAAAACCAACCTACATCTCTAAAACTCATAAATCTAAAACGAAATACTAGAATAAATAACAAAACACTAAATAGGACTTAAATTAAAGCAAAAAGAAAAGCTAAATACAAGAAAACTATGGTTGCCTCCTGACAGCACTGGGTTTAATGTCCTAAGCCTAACATGGATCTTCTTGCTCAGGTCACTGAGATGAATCATCTCCTTTGTCTTGCCCACTTGACCAAAATAATGCTTCACTGGTTGTCCATTCACTTTGAACATTTTTCCATCTTTGGCCTTCAATTCCACTACCCCAAACAGAAATACCTTGTTGATCACAAAGGGTATTGACCACCTTGATTTAAGCTTTCTAGGGGAGATCTTCAATCGAGAGGTGTAGAGAAGGACTTGTTGCCTCGATGCTAGTTATCGTTGCACGATCTGTTTGTCATGCCATTTCTTTGTCCACTCTTTGTAGATTCGGGCATTCTCATAAGCATCATGATGAAACTCATTCATTTGATTCAATTGTGGGAGTCGTTGCTCACCAGAAGCTTGTAAATCAAAGTTGAGCTTCTTAATCGCCCAATACGCACAATGTTCTAACTCCACTGGTAGGTTGCATACCTTTCAGAACACCAATCAGTATGATGGCATCTTGGTAGGTCTCATGAAGGCTATTCTATATGCCCGTAATGCGTCATCCAATTTTGATGCCCAATCTTTCCTGTTGGTTTTCACCATCTTCTCCAAGATTTTCTTAACTTCTCGATTAGAGACCTTAACCTGCCCATTTGTCTAAGGATGATATCCTAAGGCCACTTTATGTTTCACTCCATACTTGGTGAGCAAATTAGTGAACAACTTGTTGTAGAAGTGGGTGCCTTCATCACTTATGATGGCTAGAGGAGTGCCAGATCTTGTGAAAATATTCTTGTGAAGGAATTTCAACACTACTTTTGCATCATTAGTTCACGTGGCCATTGCTTCAACCTATTTAGAAATGTAATCAACCGCCAACAAGATATATGTCTAATCAAGTGATGGAGGATAAGGGCCCATAAAGTTGATACCCCATACATCAAATATCTCAATTTCTAGGATGTTAGTCAATGGTAGCTCATGACGCCTTGAGATTGTACTGAGTTTTTGACAACAATCGTAAGTCTTCACAAATTCATAGTTGTCCCAAAATATGGTTGGCCAATAAAAACCAGATTGTAGTACCTTAGTGGTTGTTCATGTTGTTCCAAAATGACCTCTATATGGTGATGAGTGGCATTTTTGTAAGATTTCCTGTGCCTTGTTAGTTGGAATACATCTTTTAATCATCTAGTCTGAGCATCTCTTGATAAGTAAAGGTTTATTCTACAAGTAGGATTTCACCTTATGCAAGAATTTCTTTTTCTCTTGTGCAAAAAAATGTTATAGGCAAGGTAATTTACATAATCAGCATACCAAGGAAGATTTGCACTTAAAGACAGAAGCTGTTCATTAGGAAATGCATCTTGAATTGGCTCTTCTTTGATGTTATTACCATGCTCAAGTCGAGACAAGTGCTCTACAACTACATTCTCGTTACCTTTCTTATCTTAGATATCTACATCAAACTCTTATAGGAGTAAAAACCATCGACTTAACCAAAGTTTGGCATCCTTCTTTGTGAATAGGCAGCGGATGGCTGTGTGGTCGGTATACACAATCACCTTTGACCCTATGATGTACGGTTTGAAATTGTCGAAGGCAAATACCATAGCTAGCATCTCTTTCTTGGTCATGGTATAATTTTGTTGGGCATTATCCAATGTTCGGCTTGCAAAGTAAATGACCCAAAAAATCTTATACTGTCATTGACTGAGAATAGCATCGAGGGAACAGTCATTGGCATCGCACATAATCTCAAAAGGTTGACTCCAATCTGGTGCCACTAAGATGGGGGCTGAGATGAGCTTCTCTTTCAACCTGTCAAATACCTGCAAACATTCATTGTCAAAGTTAAATGGAGCATATTTTTCAAGTAAATTGCAAAGAGGTTTAACTACTTTACAAAAATCTTTAATAAATCTCCTTTAAAACCCTACATGTCCTAGAAAGCTCCAAACACCCTTGACATTAGTTAGTGGTGGCAACTTCTCAATGGCAGAAATTTTGGCTTGATCCACTTCTAATCTTCTTGCCGATACCTTATGCCCTAACACGATCCCTTTTCTAACCATGAAGCGACATTTTTCCCACTTTAGCACAAAGTTAGTCTCTTTACATCTCCATAAAACAAGGGAAAGGTTATGTAAACAATGATCAAAAGTAGAACCAAATGCCAAAAAGTCATCTATAAAAGCCTCCATAATGTTTTCTACCATGTCATGGAAAATCGCCATCATACACCTCTGAAATGTAGCGAGAGTGTTGCATAACCCAAAAGGCATTCTTTGATAAGTAAATGTACTGTAAGGGCAAGTGAACATTGTTTTCTCTTGGTCTTCAAGAGCAATTGCTATTTGATTGTAACCTGAATATCCATCAAGAAACAATAATAGTCATACCCCGCCAAACAGTCTAACATCTGATCAATAAATGGAAGTGGAAAATGATCCTTTTGAGTTGCCTTATTAAGCTTCCTATAATAGATACATAATCGCCACCCCGTTATTGTTCTTGTGGGTACAAGCTCATTGTTCTCATTTTTACCACTATCGTCCCACCTTTCTTTAGGACACATTGAATTGGACTTGCCATGAACTATCGGAGATTGCATAAATGATGCTGCTGGCTTTGAGTAGTTTTAAAATTTCAGCTCTAATGACTTCTTTCATCATAGAATTCAACAGTCTTTGATGCTCAATTAAGGGTTTGTATGACTCCTTCATTAGGATCTTATGCATGCATATTGTGGAGCTTATTCCCTTGATGTTAGCAATTGACCACCCAAGGCCGACTTGTGCTCTCTCAAGACCTTTAGCAACCTATCTTCTTCTGCATCAGACAAAGATGATGAAATGATAACTGGATAAGTAATGTTAGTGCCTACAAACACATACCTGACATGTTCCGGTAGTTGCTTCAATTTCGGTTTAGGCATGGCTCCTCCATTGGTGACACATCTTTTGACTCTTTGTGCTATGCATCATTGGAACTTTTGCTAGATAAAAGCCAAGGGAGCCAATGCATAGTATTGGTGATCCTCATCATCTGACTCATCTTGACTTATAGAATTAATGATGCAATGCTCCAATGGATCAGATAATGTCTCAATAGCACGAACAGTCTCCACACAATTTTCAATCACATCTATCCAATGACAAGTGTTTATCTCATCGGATTATTTCATAGCGCGGTAAATGTTAAACATGACATTTTCATCATTAACATGCAAGGTCAATTCACCACACTGAACATCAATTAGAGCCTTGCTATTAGCCAAAAATGGCCTACCAAGTATGAGTGGAGCTTCTTGATCTTCTTCCATGTCTAACACAACAAAATCTACCGAGAAGATGAATTTGTCAACTTTAACCAACATATCCTTTATGACGCCTCTTGGATAGGTCAAGGTCCTATCTGCCAATTGCAAAGTGATTGCTATTGGCTTAACTTCACAAACTCCTAATTTCTTAAAAATAGAAAGTGGCATCAAATTTATACTAACACCAAGATCACACAAAACTTTTTCAAAGCTACAACCTCCTATAACACAAGGAATAGTAAAACTGTTAGATCTTTCAACTTTTGAGGTAGCTTTTTTCTGAATGATGGCGCACCATTCCTTAGCAAACTTTATTGTTTTAAAGTTGTCTAGCCACCTCTTCTTGGACATAATTTCTTTCACGAACTTGGCATAATTTGGCCTTTGTTCCAAAGCTTCCGCAAAAGGAATGTTAATGTGAATTTTTTGAAAGATTTCTAGAAACTTACTAAATTGGGCATCAATCTTCTTCTTTTGAAATCTTTGTGGCAAGGGGAGATGTGGTTTTAGAATTGGTGGATTATTTGGAAATCGAATGGTTCCCGTCTTGTCAGCTTCTTTCGCTAAATCCACATCAACTTCACCTTGCTGTTTTTCCCGTTTATGATCCTATTGAACTGGCATTGTCTTATCTTATTTAGTTGGCTTCACTTCTTTTCCACTTCTCAATATGTAGCCTTGTATTGCTCTTTTGGATTCACTTTAGTGTTACTAGGGAAAGTGCCCTAATGTTGGTTGTTGAATGCTATGGCAAGTTGACTAATTTGCATTTCAAGATTCTTGATGGAGGCTCCTATGTTGTTCATTCTTGTTTCATTCTTATCCAACCTTGCTCGTGATTCCACAACAAATGAGCTTAACAAATCCTCCAATGATCGCTTCTTTTCTGTTGCTTGGTTTTTGTAACCTAGAGGTGGTTGTAGCACATTTTTGTTGTAGCCATAGGAGAAGTTCTCATGATTATGAAGTCCTAGAAGGTAATGATTTGGAAATTGATTGTTGCAATAATTGGCATTCCGGTTGTTCACATATTAAACTTCTTCCCTAGTTAAATCTTCCCTCACATTAGTTTCATTTGTAGATAAGGAAGTTTTTGTTGGAAAACAAGTATGCAGCAAAATTTTAAAATTTTTTTAAATTAGAGTGTTTTCGAAAACACAAGTTTAATACACTATATGCATAAATTAACCAAATCCTACTAACATTTGAATGCTAAAGAGCTTTTGCAATCCATGAAGATAAGTACGTTCTAAAAGAGACTCAACCAACTAGCCTTCTTTGCTATTCTCTATCCATGATTGGTATGTGTGTAGGCACATCTTGTATAGCTCTTCCCCGATGACTCTCCTTCCAACCAATTGAGAAGACCTGGAGCAAAGGTTCGTGATTGTGAACAATAGCTCTCAAGGAGTTTCAGAGTATCTAACACAATAATACTTACTCTTAACTGCTTATTTGATCTGAATAACTAAAAAAACTCACTCTCTATTGATAGAGGTCGTCCCTATGGTTGGTCATTATTAGATAAGGCCTCAAAAAGAAACGCATGATCAAATTATCATTAGATCTACGGGCTAAACTAACAAATTGGCCTACCAAACTTGCTCGCTTGGTAGGCCGAACTAACTAATCGACCTGCCAAACTTGCAATACTATGATCCCCAAGAATCCTTTATTTTCCATAAAAGATTCTTTAGATAGAGCCTTAGTTTTAATTCAAATAACCCAATAGAGAAGTTATCTAATTAAAACAGTTATATCTAGATAATCTTTAGGAAAAATAAATATTACTGATAATTCAACAAGTTTATCTTGAATTAATTTTACAAAATTAATTCAACCGATAAACAAACATGAATTATCTAATCCTATCGAATCCAGCATATCTAATAATTTAACATAAGTCACTAATTTATTGGAAAAGTGTTGGGTTTTGTTGGATTTTATGATTTAAATACGCAGTGAAAAATTAAAAATTAATTCCCACAAAACCCTCGCAGGATCCATGTAATTCGATTAGACTGATAATAAAGTCATGAAATCTTACCAGGATGACAAAACGGGCAAGATTCTAGAAGGTAGAGAGCGGGTTCACTCCGGTGACACCCTAACTTAAGCTTTTAGTAATCGGGATCAGATTCAGACGTTGTTACTTAGAGCAACGTCCTCTACAAGTATCCACACGAACAGACTCTCTCAAAAACGAATTGGTGTGCTAGCACCCATTTTTTGCATTAAATGACTCTGTCTAATTTTTAGGGTTTTAATGTCTTTTACCTTTTAGAATAAGAGAATGCCTTTTCTCTTCTTAATATGACTAGACACCCTAAAACAGATATATATATATATTCACTTCGAGATAGAGTTAGATTTTAACTAGGGTAAACTATAATTCGAATATGATTTAGAGAATATAGATAATACTTGTAATTCAAATATGATTCAGAAAATCTAGATAATATCAGTAATTTGAATATGATTAAGATAATCTAGATAATGTTAGATTCAATGAACCTAGACATATCTAGTATATCAAATCTGGACATTATCAGGTTCATCGAACCTAGACACAATTACCCCAAAATTTGTTATTGGTCTGTTCTAAGTGTGCGACCCTGTAGGTTCACATAAAGTTGGTAGTGGGCTTGAAACTCTGTTTCTGGCCCACAAATCATAAGTGGCCTCTAGCAAGACATTATGATTACCCAAGTTATGCGAATGTCAATAATCCGACATAACATAATCCACAATAAGTATTAATGTCCTTTTGTCTTTAGATAATTTGATTGAACATAAGGCATGGTTTATGTCATCCTTATACTATTCAATCATATTATTTCTCGATCTTAAGTAAACTGATATTGATAACCCTTATCAATTCATTCTAGTATGGCCATACATTTTTCTTCAG